>UESW01003835.1:0-24036 GCA_900491605.1 Calamus simplicifolius | reverse complement strand
CCGGGCGGCTTCTTGTCGAGGGAGTATGCGAAGCGAGACGGGCGAAGCCCTCGCTTCAAGGCCAAAGTGGCCACTGAGTCTTCAAGATTGTAGACCTCCAGGGCCGCTTTCTTGAACCGAGCGATGTAATCCCGTAAGGACTCACCGCTCTTCTACTGGACGGCGAAGAGGCTATCTGCTACCCTTGGAATCTTCCGGTAGGCATCAAAATGGGCCAAGAAATCTCTTTCCAACTGACGGAAGGAATCAATACTCCGTGGTGGCAGACGAGAGTACCAAGCTCGGGCGACCTTCTTCAGGGTGGCTGGGAAGGCGATGCGCATGAGCGAATCAGTGGCCCCCTGGACTTGCATGAGAACTTTATAACTTTTCAAGTGGTCCAAGGGGTCTGTGGTCCCGTCATAAGGATCTAGCTGGGAAAGGAGAAACCAGGTGGAGATGGTCTCTTCCATGATGCGGTGAGACAACGGAGGCCGGCTATCGTAGTCCGTCTCTGGCAGGTGGGTGATCCAGCGGCTAAGTTCCTCCAACCTCTGGTTATACTCATCGAGTCGACGCTCAGCTCGACGAGCCATCCGACCATCAAAAGACCCCTCTCCTGAAGACTCAGAGGATGGAGAACGGGGACGGTGATGTTGGCGGGGGCGCTCTGCCTCTTTCCCATGCCGCCGCCTAGGAGAGACACTGGCAT
Source organism: Calamus simplicifolius (assembly GCA_900491605.1). Classification (NCBI taxonomy): domain Eukaryota; kingdom Viridiplantae; phylum Streptophyta; class Magnoliopsida; order Arecales; family Arecaceae; genus Calamus; species Calamus simplicifolius. The sequence goes on along the minus strand of UESW01003835.1, from coordinate 23,345 downwards.
GGCAGGAAGGCAACCGGTGTCTCTTAGAGGCTTCCCGGTGGTGAGGCTTGGGCGGAGCTTGATGGTGGCGATCCCCGGCACCGGTGACCTCCTTCGGAAGAAATGCTGGCTGGGTTGCACCACCCCTGGGACTGATGGATTTGGCTCCGGCTGCTGCGGGGCCGCCTGTTGGTGCTGCAGGCCTTGAACCGCCGCTGCCAGGGATTGGACTTGCATGGCTAGGGCGGCGAATCGATCTTTCTGGAACTGCTGCAGAGGAGGCGCAAGGACATCGACCGGAGGAGCGGAAGGTCCAGCCTCCTGGGGATGCAGCGATGCCGGAATGCTGGCCGGAGAGCCGAGGGGGCATCTGCGGGTGGATTGGCTCCTCGGCGCTGCCCCCAGCGTGACTGGCAGAGACTCCCTTCGTACGGGTCGTCACCATGGCTTCAAGAGCTCAAAGAGAGAGATTGCAGATTGCTGGTTCAATGTCTTTCTCTTTTCCGCCCTTCCTGACGCGCCAATCTGATGACGCCAAGTCACCTTCTTTAAGCGTCGGGGAAGACAGATGTCCTTCTCTTCAGACCCCTACAAGAAAAGTCCTTGGAGACCGGATGCTCCGTTGGGGACCCTCCGATGCTCAAGTTAGTCACTTGGGATCAGATGAGAACTGTTCAGCAGAAGGGAGCTAAAGCAGTTAAGGTTTTAGCTAGTAGGAAGAAAACTAGAAAACCAGAGTTTAAGGATTCTTACAGCGGGTGTGTGCTTTTATACCTGTTCGAATGTCCCCCTTCTATTCCCAAGATCACTGATTTTTAGGAACCCAGTTCAATAACAGACAAAATACGGGGCTGACGATGACATGTCGTACTGTCATCATACACACCGGATGCATCTTGAGTTACCTGTCAGTACGACCTCACAGATATCTCGCATCCGGGGTCGCATCTGGTGCACGCCACCACTGGATGTGATCGTGCACAGCAGCGGGCAGGTGGTGATCTGCATACCGTAACGGGGTATGGCCATGCACAGTGACAAAGATACAACGGATCATACGCCGTTATGAGGTATGACCACCTTCTGCCACGGATGTGCGGTGGATTATGTGGGCACGCCAGGTGGCCCAGAACAACCTGACCATGCGCTAGGGATTGAGATGTCGTTCATGTGCCCCGAGACCGAGTGGGAGGTCCCAGGGGTTGATATACTGTCCATGTGCCCCGAGACCGAGAGGGAGGTCTCGGGGGTTGATATACTGTTCATGCGCCCCGAGACCGAGAGGGAGGTCTCGAGGGTTGATATACTGTTCATGCGCCCAAGGCCGAGAGGGAGGTCTCGGGGTTGATATACTGTTCATGCACCCCAAGACCGAGAGGGAGGTCTCGGGGTTGATATACTGTTCATGCGCCCCGAGACCAAGAGGGAGGTCCTGGGGGTTGATATACTGTTCATGCACCCCGAGACCGAGAGGGAGGTCCCGGGGGTTGATATACTGTTCACCCCGAGACCGAGAGGGAGGTCTTGGGGGTTGATATACTGTTCATGCGCCCTGAGACCGAGAGGGAGGTCTCGGGGGTTGATATACTGTTCATGGGCCCTGAGACCGAGAGGGAGGTCTCGGGGGTTGATATACTGTTCATGCACCCCGAGACCGAGAGGGAGGTCCCGGGGGTTGATATATTGTTCATGTGCCCCAAGACCGAGAGGAAGGTCTCGGGGGTTGATATACTGTTCATGTGCCCCGAGACCGAGAGGGAGGTCTCGGGGGGATGTAGCTTCCATCAGCTGCCGCTATCTTTGCCGTTCATCCTAACGGCGTAGGATCAGCCATATCAGTTGGATATCAAGTTGAGACTTCTAAGCTCAGAGCAGTAGGTCAATTTGGAAGGGAAGCCACCATGGAATGGATTGAAACTCAGGTTGAGTTATTTCAGCCGCCACAAACGGCCCAACTCCGGTGGGATTTGACCGAAGAAACCATTATCGTTGAGGGCAAGTCTCCGAAGGAAGGTGAGGTTTCCCATGGAAGGAGAGCAAGCCTTCCAATCCCCACGAGCTGAGATCCAAGGCGGAGACTCTCTGCCGGTGCCTCCTGCTACATGTGACCCCCACCCACTCGCAGAAATGGACGGAGTCATTCCACGACCTGAGATGTCTAGAGGGGTCACGAGTTATTCGACCTTTGAAGGCAAGCAGGGATCGGTGGTCCGTCTCGTTTCCGAACCAAATGGCTCGTGTGGCGTCGACTCCGGGTGGCGCCGCCAGTAAGCGTGAGAAGAACCAGAGCAAGAACAAGTTCAACGCTATGTTCAATATTCGTTCGGGTTTCATCTTTCCTCGTAGAAGAGAAATCACTCTGCCCTGCTACTTAAGAAATAAACACCGTTGAGAAGCAGTAGTAAGTGTCTAATTAAAATTTAAGAAAATCTCTAGGTTCGCCTGGTTTCGAGTTTTCTCCATACCTGGTTTGCTTTCAACTTTGTCAGCAGAGAAGCAAGTGTTCTGGGTTTGAATGGTGAAAAACAGAGCCTCACCTTCAATCGCTCTGGCTCTGGTTAGGTAAATGTCTTTTTTTTTATAATAACAGGTGTCATCAACACCTAATGAATACAGTCCCATCAGCCTCCAAATAACTCTATAATTCAGACGGAAGTGTTGGCACCAAATCACAAGCATCTGGTTGCCTTCTTCAGCGAGCATGGGATCTTTCAACGAGCTTCTCATGCCTGGAAGCCTGCAAAAAGTTTCGGGGATCGGAGATTCCGACGGAGACCCTCCGACGCTCAAGTCAGCGCTCTGAGCAATAGCCGTGAGCTTGAGAAAGCTCGAAAGAGAAGAAGAGAGGCTTAGAGCTCTCTGTGAGCAAGAATAAGCATTTAAGAGTGTGATGAGTTATCAGTTACCTCGTCGGAGGTACCTCTTACGCATTTTATTGATGCTTAGAGTATGTGAGACTTGAGGCATGATCACTTGTCAGAGCATTTATGATGATGGCAGCAATGGCAGGACTTGCTTCTTAGTGGCATGTCAGAAGTGCAGGCCATGTCCCATCAAATATGGGTGGCTGCATATATAGTTGGCAGGTACTGCTTGGTTTGGACAGCTGTTGCAGGCTGCTGCAGGGCATGACCGATCATTACGGTGTTTGCCAGATGTGTCCCCCATGCTACCCTTCCGCTGTCCTATGTGGACAATGATAGGTGATAAAGTCAGGCACGTGGGCCCCACAGTGTAGCTGCTGAGGCGGAAGATGAAGCTTGGAGTTGAAGCTGGCTTTGTTCCTCGTAGAGCATTGATTATAGAGTACATGCATGGCATTGTTCGTCAGGCACGTGGGCCCCACAGTGTAGCTGCTGAGGCGGAAGATGAAGCTTGGAGTTGAAGCTGGCTTTGTTCCTCGTAGAGCATTGATTATAGAGTACATGCATGGCATTGTTCATGCCCTTGGATAAGCTCCAGAGAAGGTCGTGGGTTAACACTTGCATGGCACTATTCATGGCCGAGCACTATTCATGGTTGAAGGGAAGAAGCCGATCACTGTTCATGACCGAGCACTGTTCATGGCCGAGGCCGAGGCTAAGGGGGCCGAGCACTGTTCATGGGTGAGGCCGAGGCTGAAAGGGCTGAGCACTGTTCATGGTCGAGGCCGAGGGAGATGGGGCCGAGCACTGTTCATGGTCGAGGCCGAGGCAGAGGAGGCCTAGCACTGTTCATGGTCGAGGCCGAGGCAGAAGGGGTGTCTTGCCGAGGCCGAGGGGCTCTTACTGAGGTCGAGGGGGTGTCTTCCCGAGGCCGAGGGGGTGTCTTGTTGAGGCCGAGGTGATGTCATTCCGAGGCCGAGGGAGTGTCTTGCTGAGGTCGAGGGGGTGTCTTTCTGGGGCTGACTCCAGAAATGACTGGTCCGACCCTGGTGAGATTACCGTTGCCCATGGGGCTTATTGGCCCCATCAGATGCCCCCCACACTCCTGAGTTTGTGCGACCACATGCCTTGCATCCGCCAAGCGAAAGGAGTGTAGGAAGTATAATATCTTTCTTTTGCACTTGTCTCTGCATGCCAGCTTTGGATAGTTTCCATCTACCTTGTGTGGACTTGTGACCACGTCCGCATGCTCTCTTATGCTTTTATCTGCTCAAAGACTTTAAGTAATGTTGGAGGTAAATTGATTACCTTAGACTAACTGGGAGCAGCCAATAATCCTCTCCCAACGTAGGGTTTGAAAGCGGATGCCCGTCAACTATGAGTTGAGGATTTAGTTTCTCCTGACTTTGAGTTGACTTTGGGTCTTTTACTTTTGTCATGAAATTTGGAGATAGGTGTCCGTCAACTATGAGCCGAGGAGTTGGCCTCTCCCTATAGTGAGTTGACTTGGGGCTTCTTCTTGAATGGCTAAAAGTAATCAGCAATATGTTGCAAGTGTATAATTTAAACAAAGGTATTACCCGATTAGCCACTGGCCGTTGAGACAGAGTTGAAGCCGCTGAGGCTGAAATGAAGCCGTTGAGGCTATGACGAGGCCGCTGAGGCAAAGTTGAGGCCGCCGAGAGCCTTTTGAACCCTGAAGGGTGACCCAAGAGTCGCTGGGATGGGACCATGCTAGGGAGCCTTTTGAACCCCGAAGGGTAACCCGAGAGTCACTGTGATGGGACCATGCTCGGGAGCCTTTAACCCCGAAGGGTGACCTGAGGGTGCTTGGACCAGACTCAGGTGCCTTTTGAACCCCAAAGGGTGACCCGAGAGTTGCTGTGATGGAACCATGATCGGGAGCCTTTAACCCCGGAGGGTGACCTGAGAGTACTTGGACCAGGCTCATGTGCCTTTTAACCCCAGAGGGTGATCTGAGAGTTGAGAATCGTCAGGTGCCTTTTAACCCCAAAGGGTGACTTGAGGATGCGTGGACCAGGCTCAGGTGCCTTTTGAACCCCGAAGGGTGACCTGAGGGTGCATGGAACAGGCTCAGGTGCCTTTTTCCTTTGTGCCGACGATCTTTGTTGCCGACACTAGAGTCAATCTCTGTTGCCGAGCTAGCTTTGGGCTTAGGTGCCGATGCTGGAGTTGGTCTTTGGTGCCGAGCTGGCTTCGAGCTTAGGTGTTGATGCTGGAGTCGGTCTTTCTACAATGCATTTAAGTATTAATGAAAAGAAGCTTTTCTCAAAGTGCAGTGTACTTAGCTTTTGTAGCTTTTTGGCCTTTGCATCGTGTTCGATAACGCTGGGGGTCGGCATGGAGTTGAGACAGAGAGTTTCCCTAGCTTTTTCTGGTGCTGGATCGGGGTATTTGCAGAGGCGAAGAAGACTATTCGAGAGTGGAAGAGAATCTATATTGTTGGTTTCTTTTGGCATTAATGGAGCCCTGGTATCCGAGTACAAGGAAGGCCATAATGACCCCTCCACCCAATGTCCTCTCTTTGTCCTCTTGCTGGCACCAAACTTCCTTCCCCTCATGCATTAAATCTCATTTATTTAAGTTTGCATGGCATGGCACTGGGCTGGGACTTGGACCACGTCCTCCCCACCTCGCGTAGCCAGGCCAGGACCTTACTTCTTGGAGGGAACCCGGCCGAAAAGATATGTCGGGTGATGATGATGATGTGGCACTTGATGCAGATGGTTCGAAGGAAGAAAAAGCGGCCGAGAAGGAGTGCTGATCAGCTTCCTATTGGCTAAAGATAGCCCCAGGACTGCTCGCCTCTTGTGGACTACGACTGTCCGAGTAGAAGAGACTGTCATTGTGAAGTATCTTTGGAGAAATTTGTCTTCTTCTGTTGATTTGGATACATCAGCCTGCTAGTGGTCTACCCCCAGGGAACCAAGAAACCAAGTTTATTGGAGTGGGGGCGTCGCTACCCTTGCTCGGGCTTCCCCTCGCATCGTCGTCTGTAGGAGAGGAGGCCATTTGGACAGCGAGCAGTGGCACTCTTGCTAGTGAGCTCTTGCTTTTGAGCTTGAAGATGCTCATGCTGATGAACTTGAAGATGCTCATGCTGATGAGCTTGATGGAGATGAGCCTCTCGCTGGGGAGATCTTCTGTGGGATAGATAATGGCTGGCTTGAGCAGCAACTAAAGAGAGAGCAAAAGCTCTTGTTGGCTACTGTGTGGCCGTGAAATACTTCTCCTGGAGCTTTTGGATAGCTTTCATTAATGCTCGAATTTGCAGGGTGAGGGTGGCATGCTGTTTGGCTTGATGCGGTGACGATGGTGGAGCCAAAAGCTGGCCTCCTATTGCGCAGCCCATTGAGGGTGCCCTCCAACATGACTAGTGGAAGCTTTTTGGGCTCTTAGCATCACCATCGTTTTGATCCACCATTTTGATATATGGGGGATGAGGATCTGCAAGCTAGCATCACTGATAATCCGTGTTCTGGCCCTCCAACCTAGCGCGCCAATCTGTTGGCACCAAATCACCGTCCTTAAGCATCCGTGAGCATCCAGTCACCTCCTCCAGCGAGTCCGGGATCTTTCGGCAAGCTTCTTGTACTTAGGAGCCTACAAAAAGTCTCGGAGACCGGAGATTCCGATGGGGACCCTCCGAGGCTCAAGTCAGCGCTTTGAGCAATAGCTGTGAGCTTGAGAAAGCTCGAAAGAGAATGAGAGAGGCTTAGAGCTCTCTGTGAGCAAGAATGAGCGTTTAAGAGTGTGGTGAGTTATCAGTTACCTCATCGGGGGTCCCTTTTACCCATTTTATTGATGCTTGGAGTATATGAGACTTGGGGCATGATCACTTGTCAGAGCATTTATGATGGTGGCAGCAATAGCAGGGCTTGCTTCTTAGTGGCATGTCAGAAGTATAGGCCATGTCCCATCAAATATGGGTGGCTGCATAGTTGGCAGGTACTGCTTGGTTTGGACAGCTGTTGTAGGCTACTGCAGGGCATGGCTGACCATTATGGCATTTGCCAAATGTGTCCCCCATGCCACCCTTCCGCTGTCCTGTGTGGACAATGATGGACGATAAAGTCAGGCACGTCGGTCCTATAGTGTAGCCGCTGAGGTGGAAGATGAAGCTTGGAGTTGAAGTCGACTTTGTTCCTCGTAGAGCATTGATTATAGAGTACGTGCATGGCACTGTTCATGCCCTTGGATGAGCTCCAGAGGAGGCCGTGGGTGAACACTTGCATGGCACTGTTCATGGCCGAGCACTATTCATGGCTGAGGGGAAGAGACCGATCACTGTTCATGGCTAAGCACTATTCATAGCTGAGCACTATTCATGGCCGAGCGCTGTTCATGACTGAGCATTGTTCATGGCCGAGGCCGAGGCTGAGGGGGCCGAGCACTGTTCATGACAGAGGGGAAGAGGTCGAAGGGGTGTCTTCCCGAGGCCGAGGGGGTGTCTTGCCAAGGCCGAGGGGCTCTTGCTGAGGCCAAGGGGGTGTCATTCGAGGCCGAGGGGATGTCTTGCTGAGGCCGAGGGGATGTCTTTCCGAGGCCGACTCCAAAACGACTGGTCTGACCCTGGTGAGATTATTGTTGCCCATGGGGCTTATTGACCCCATTAGGAAGGTTTCAAAGTCTAGGAAAAGCCTTGCGAGGAAAATGCATGCGACTTTGAGGGCCACACATTTTTCAGAATGAGACCATAAAAAATATGCAAAACCTTTTTGAAAATTTGTTTCATGACTCTGATTTCATTCTGGAAAAAGTGTGATGTTAGTATTATGTTGTCTTGGTCATATTATTGATGTTCCTATTATGTTGTCTTGGTTATATTGGCTTACATTTTGGGATCCTTGTGGAGTTCTTGTTAACTCTTAACCTATCCATGTCCTATGGGATTTTCCCTGAATGCATAGGTAGTATACTATAACAGCTGTCTGTTTACAGATTCTTTGGCTATGATTTAGATGAGGAGACTTGTTCCTAGTAACTCTTTCATTCTGGAACAGTTTTTCACCTTGTGGAATTTCATTTGATATTCACAGGTGGAAACAAATAAGCTATGTGATACAGGTTGGCAGAATTCTTTAAGATTAACAAACGTGGATCAAAACAATACAATTGATATTTAATTATTTGTGCTTCTAAACAATTTACTTGAGGAATGCTACTATGTGCGCGCGTTATACAATTGCATCATAGTTGATTCAAAAGCTTATCAAAAAGTTGAGTGATGCCTAATAAGGTATGCTAATTAGTTGACACTATCAAACTGTTCTTTGTGTATGCAACAAAACTGAGTTAATGTTGCATCTTACAAAAAAAAAATTGAATTGGGGTCTTTTGTAGATGAGCAGCAAGAAATTGCACTTGCTTCATGGCAAGTTCCGTGGTCAATGTAGTAGCATTCTTATATATCAAAAAAAAATTTTTTTTAACCTTTTCATCATAGGTCTAATTAACTCCATTAGCCGTCTAAAATCAAGTGACTCAAAAACTCAAGTGAAAGTTAATGGATAGTAAGTAGACTTTGTTGGGCCTGGTGTGGTGCTATCAAGGCCCAGGAGGGTTAACTTGTATTGGGCTGGGTTTGAGTCCAAGGGTTAAGATTAAATCAAGTGGGCTTGGGGATTAGTTTAATCTCATTGGGTTAGTTGTTGAGTCTGGGCCTGGCCCACTTCGTGGATATATTTAAATCCTAGTCGCTAGGGTTTGGATGGAACAGAGAATAGATTCTTTTCTCCTAAAAATCCCTTCTCTCAGCGGCAGCCCTCTCTTCCTCCTCCCCATCTTCCTCTTTTCTCAAGAAGCGATCGTGTGGGTTGGACCCACGGATGCAACGATCTCGTTCCACCTCTTAGGATTCGTGCGAGCGTGGGAGGCTTCTTATAAGCAACGCAGCGTAAAGACGTACGCAGCCGAAGCGTGAAGGAGAAGAAGCCAGACGCTCCGGTTAACGTGGAGCTTTCACGGAAGATGAACGAGACAACATCCACGGCGTGGCCCACGGAGCGAAGTCTAGGAGACATCCACGGCGTGGGAGAGATCCGTTATGGCATCCGTGAGACCTTACAGGGAGAAGAGGGCTTCTTTGACCCGTTGACCCACGGGAAGAGAGGAGGCGCTCTACGTGAAGGTAGAATCCCAAAATCAGCCATCACGTGGGAGGAATCAAGAGGAAGAAAGAGAACTCAATCGTGAAGACTTTGTGCTTGGTCAAAGTGCTCTTGGTCAAAGCTTGAAGAAGCAAGCAAGCCACGAATGTTGACCCAGCAAGGAGGACTTCCGTGGTGAGCGTGAAGATTTCTCACGGGCTTGAGTACGTGGATTGGAAGAGGAAAAATCCAGGGGAGGAGTCCAGCAAGCTAAGAAAAAGGATTAAAAGATTTTTAATCCAAGAAGAGGGGCTGTGGTCTTTGAAGCAGGAAGTAAAGAATTCAAAGACGGTAACAAGTCTGGTCATTGGTAATAAGATAAAAATTCTTGATTCTTGTTCAACTAGAAATTTTATTACTGTTCATCAAGCACTAAACCCAATAGACTTGAGTCTTGAATGCATCAACCTTTATGAACAGGAGTTATAATTGCGGTCGCAGTAAGCATGAGAAGGAAGAGAGCAAGAATAAGATCAACCCCATGCTTTCTTGTAGAAGAGAACATCATTGAGAGATATTAATAATTGCCCAATCAAATTCTACAAAATCTCAAGATTCGTTATAATTGCGGTCGGACATCCTATTGGATTTTTCTCCAATATCTCTTATCGGTTACTAGACTTTGTTGCTCATTATTTTATGCTTGTTATATCAAAAAGTCATAGTGATTTGACATTCGTTGAAACCTGGTGCTGCTTCAAGATTTCTTAGGGCATATATATTAGATTTTTCTTCATCGCTTATCGGTTACCTATACTTTGGTGCTCATTATTTTGTCCTTATTATATAATAAATCATAGTGCCTTGAAATCACAGTGAATTCAAGTTATAATTGTGGTTGACATCCTCTTCGATTTTTTTTTACATTCTAACGAATTAACTTAGACTTAGCGCTGTTTTCTCCCTGTGAACGTGGCAAAAGTCGAAAGAATTGGCCCACACACAATCGTCAGCACCAACAACATGGAGGAAAGAGTGTCGTGAATTCATTGGGACTTGAAGTCAGAAGGTCGTGAGTTCCTCTCACACTGTATATTATCTCAAACCACACAATATTTACATATTTCAGGTACTGAATAAATTGTTGGATCATTCTGTAACTACAGAAAGTCTCTACATCTATAATGAACAAATTTTAAATCTCTACATCTAACTCAGGATTTCGACATCAACACATCTGATTGATCAATTAAAACATGCCATTTAAACACTGAAACAGGAAAGAGAACACTGAAGCTGCTTAACTAATGACCAGAAACAGTGAAAGAGCTTTTCTTCTTCTGCTTTGGAAACCATGAGTCATATAATTTAGGCAACAGTAACATCCCAATGTTGTTCTTTCACAGAGAAGCATACTGTATAAAATCTACCAGCATCTTCTCATAGGTAAAAATGACAAACATATAGAAAAAAATTTGTCTGAGCTGACTGATTATTGATTTTTGTATCAATTTTGTCTCCTGAATAAGTCTCATTTCATTCTACCAATTAATGCAATATCAACAGCTTCTAGAGTCTGTTCCAGAGCACTTGTGCTGTAGACGTCTGCATCATTACAAAGTAGAGGCCACCCTCCTAATTTAATAGGGTCTACCTGGGTAATGATCTACAAGATTATATTGTAATATTTATATCATTAATGAGGCAGACTGTCTTTTAATACATATTTTAATTGTACTAAACTACTTCAGTAATTTAACTATAACTTTTTATCCAAGCTTTAATTGAGGTGATTTAGGTGGTGTTATAAATCTGACTCGATATCAAATCTAGTGGAAGTGTTTGAGCTTCAAATTTAATCCATGCCAACAAGGACAAAGTTATCTTTCATATTGATATGTGTAAGGCTACTTGTTAAAGCTATGCTTTACTCTTTTATTTTAATCTTTTGAAATTGTTGAACATAAAATTTGATGTTTAAGGGTCTAAAAATGCTAGATAGAAGTTGTATTTAATTTGAGTTCCTTAGTTCTATATATTTCAATGCTTTATAAGTATCTAAAACTTTTTAATGCATAACTAATATAGGATTAAATGCATATCAACATAGATCCTTACATACTCAATCGTTTTAAGCCTCTAATATCCAAGCTTAGAGTCTGAAGCTAGTCAAATACAACTATAAAAAAAGATTTTAGAATTAAAATTTCTGTTTATAAAGAAAAATATATGCAATAGGGAATAACATATATCGAGACATACACAATTACAACATTTATTACAATTTTGTAGTAGCAGCTATTAGTGTACAAACGACAAACTCAAAGCTCAAGTTGCAAAGAAGTTTAACACTAGGAAATAGGTTCACAACAATAAACATCACATCTTGATATTTATTAGAAGTAAGATACTAAGATGAGACTTTAACTTTTCCATTTAAGCTTCACTGGGGGCACACAAAATTACAACATTCATTACACTAGGAATAGGTTTAGAACTACAAAACATTATAACTAGACATTTATTAGAGGTAAGATACTAAAGCTTTTAACTTTCAACTTAAGCTTTACCATGTCTTCTAATGAACTCTATTCCCAAGGTAGGCATTCCTAATTGCACGCATAGTGGCGGCAACATCACTCATGTTCATTCTTTCTCTTACAAATTCATTAGAGCAAGAAAGACCAATTCTTACCATGGATACTACGCATTCTTTAGTTTTACCCTCATCTTCTACAAGTGGCATTAACGGATCCACAATTGCCATGATTCTGTCAGGAAAAGCTGTCTCGATAAATTTTTGAAGAGTTAGGCCATCTTTGAACATGTCATCAATAGGTTTCTTTCCGGTAAGCATCTCCAAGAGCAGAATGCCATAGCTATAAACATCACCAGAAGTGGACACCTGACCACCAGCACCATACTCTGCAATCCATACATTTCAATGATTGAGCAAAATGCATTGATTTAACCATTATCTTTAATTTGAAAAGAGGAAAAGGAAATAGAAGAAAGGAAGTTCAGCATAGACATCTTAAGTCGAACAGGTGTGAGTCAAGAAGATCGATGAAAATAGAATGTACCTGGAGCTATATATCCTATAGATCCTCTGACTCGACTTGAGCTACTCTGGTTCATCAAGGAGTTTATTGCTGCTTCAAACATGAACCTTGCTAGACCAAAGTCCGCCACATGAGCAACCATCTCATTATCAAGCAGTACATTACTGGGTTTTAGATCACAATGAATAACAGATGGCTGACATTTATTATGAAGGTAATCTATTGCATCAGCTACATCAATTGCTATATTTATCCTTTGAAGCAGGCTTAAACCTTCCAAATGATGATGCCCATCTAACTCTGGATGTAACCATTTCTCTAGACTTCCATTAGGAATATACTCAAAAATCAGAGCTTTGAAATCATTGCCTCTAAAATCAACCATTGAGCAGCAAGTCATAACCTTGACAAGATTACGATGTCGGGTTCTTTTAAGCACCTCACATTCTGCTAGAAAGCTCTTTGAAGCTCCTTGATATTGTAGGTTGAAAACCTTCACAGCAACAACTGTTTGTGGAGTACCCAAAATGCCTCTATAAACAGTACCATACCCTCCTTTGCCAATCAAATTGGTAGAAGAGAATCCTTCTGTTGCTCTAACCAATTCTATGTAAGAAACTCTGGGAAACTTATCTTTCAATGGAGATGCAATGGGAGCATTCGTCTTTGACTTTTGTTTCTTTCGATGGATGAGAAAAGAGAGCAGGACCATACAAAGGACTGCAACGGCTACTGGAATTACTATTTTTAGTAGCAGAGGCCACTTTCTCTTTGTCAGTGATATCTGTTGGCATGTGGGCAGGTGTAATTCTGGAACACCCCCACAGAGTCGATTATTTCCTTTGATAGAAAATTTAGTTGTATTTTTGAAGATCCCTTTCACCAGTACTTCACCTTCCAAATTGTTGAAAGATAAGTTTAGATGTTCTAATATAATCAAGTCCGCCAAAAATGTTGGAATAGACCCCGTAATGTTGTTATGTGACAGATCTAAATCTTGAAGGCCCTTTATTTTGCTTAAGGACTGAGGAATTGTCCCTTGGAATAAATTGTTATTCATATGTAAGTGCTTCAACATCTCACAATCACCAAGCGTGCTAGGAATATCACCAGACAACATGTTTCCAGAAATATCAAGAATTCCTAGACTCTTCAATGCACCAACTTCAAGAGGGAGTGATCCAACCAATAAATTCATAGATAAATCAAGATAAACTGACAAGGAAGAAAGGGTTACAATCTCTTTGGGATGGTTCCACTAAGATGATTGTTGTGGAGATCTATTTGTGTTAAGTAACTAAGATTTCCAAGGCCTGAAGGAATGGGCCCTTGCAGGTTATTGTCGTTCAAATAGAGTTCAGCCAATAGAGTGAGGTTGCTTAAAGAAAATGGAATCTGCCCATCAAATCTGTTCCTAGACAAGCCCAACGCCTGCATCCTTGTAAGCTTCCCAATGCTTTCTGGTATGGTACCAGTGAAAAGGTTATTGTTGAAAGAGAGATAGTACAGCTTGGCCAAGTTTCCAATTTCATGAGGGATTCTCCCTGATATATGGTAGTTTTCAGCGAATAACAATATTTGGAGCTGTGAAGAGAGGTTTACTATGGAGTTGGGCAATATACCTCCTAGTAAATTGCCAGAGAGTGATAATATCTTTAAATTGCTGCAGTTTGTCAAGAGTCAAGAAATTCCCATCCCTCCGCATCTCCTGCTTCTAGCTGATTGATTTCTACATTAAAATAGTAAAGGTCTGCTAGCTTTCCTATATCAGATGGCACCCTTCCACTAAATTGGTTTCCTGAAACGTCAATGCCTTCAAGCTTTGAAGCATTTGCTAACGTTGTCGGAATAGGTCCATCAAACCAGTTATAATCCAATCTAAGTTCTTGAAGATTAGGAAGAGTCATGCCAATATTTGATGGAATCCTTCCTCGTAGATTGTTCGACGCCACAGCGAAATACTGCAGAGATGAGATGTTGTAAAGATCGCTAGGGATTGTACCTGTAAGATTGTTGCCACCCATTTCAAAGAATTTTAGGGCCGTGAGGCGGCCGATGTCATCTGGGATGCTTCCAACCAGATGATTCGAAGGGAGGAAGAGTCCTGTGAGTGATGATAGGTTACCGATGGAAGGTGGAATACCCCCAGTCAATTCGTTTTCGCTGAGATGTAACTCAGCAAGCTTCGTAAAAGAGGAGATGCCCGCTGGAATGTTACCGATGATATTGTTGGATATCAAGTTGAGACTTCTAAGCTCAGAGCAGTAGGTCAAGTTGGAAGGGAAGCCACCATGGAATGGATTGAAACTCAGGTTGAGATATTTCAGCCGCCGCAAACGGCCCAACTCCGGCGGGATCTGACCGAAGAAACCATTATCATCGAGGGCAAGTCTCCGAAGGAAGGTGAGGTTTCCCATGGAAGGAGAGAGCGAGCCTTCCAATACCCACGAGCTGAGATCCAAGGCGGAGACTCTCTGCCGGTGCCTCCTGCTGCATGTGACCCCCGACCACTCGCAGAAATGGACGGAGTCGTTCCACGAGCTGAGAAGTCTAGAGGGGTCGCGAGTTATTCGACCTTTGAAGGCAAGCAGGGATCGGTGGTCCGTCTCGTTTCCGAACCGAATGGCTCGCGTGGCGTCGACTTTAAAATTTAAGAACCAGTGCAAGAACAAGAACAAGATCAACGCCGTGTTCATTATCCGTTCAGGTTTCATCTTTCCTCGCAGAAGAGAAGTCACGCTGCCCTGCTGCTTAAGAAAGAAACACCGTTGAGATCGAAGCAGTAGTAAGTGTCTAATTAAAATTTAAGAAAATCTCTAGGTTCGCCTGGTTTCGAGTTTTCTCCATACCTGGTTTGTTTTCAGTTTGTCAGCAGAGAAGCAATTGTTCTAGGCTTGAATGGAGAAAAACAGAGCCTCACCTTCCAGCGCTCTGGCCTGGAACTACTTGAAGCTTGCTTGGTCGCAAACGCAGCAACCTTCATCAATTAATGGATGGGTAAATGTCTTTTTTTTTATAACAGCAGGTGTCATCAGCATCTAATGAATACAGTCCGCATCAGCCTCCAAATAACTCCATAGTGCAGACGGAATGCATGTGAATTTGAGGGCCACATATTTTCTAGAATGAGACCACAAAAAATATGCCAAACCTTTTTAAGAATTTGTTTCATGACTCTGGGTTTCATTATAGAAAAAGTGTGATGTTAGTATTATGTTGTCTTGGTCATATTGGCTTACATTTTGGGATCCTTGTGGAGTTCTTGTTAACTCTTAACCTATCTATGTCCTATGGGATTTTCCCTGAATGCATAGGTAGTATACTATAATAGCTGTCTGTTTGCAGATTCTTTGGCCATGATTTAGATGAGGAGACTTGCTCCTAGTAACTCTTTCATTAATAGTATGTTCTCCACTTGTGGTGGAGGGTAGATGCCCTAGGAATCATAGAGTTAAAGCAGAATAGATTAAGTAAAGAAGTACTTCAAACATATTGTATGTTCGATGCATCCGATTAAAATTGAAAGAAAAAATTTTATAAAACTGCTATTATGCTAGCTATGCTATATAGAATAGAGTGTTGGGTAATACTGAAACAACTTGTGAATAAATTAAGTGTAACATTGCATGTTAAGATGGATATGTGGTAAAACTTTAAATTAAAAGATAAATTAGAAATAAACATATATAAGAAATGATAGTAATAGCCCCAATTGAAGATAAAATGAGAAAAAACCGATTACGATGATTTGAACATATACAACGAAAACCTTCATATGCTCCAATTAGAAAGAGTAATCTTTTAATAGTCCATGATAATAATAAAGATAGAGGTACACTTAAACTAATATAGATAAAAATAATTAAAAAAGATATAACTATAATTAAAGTTAAGTATACTTCTCCTTAACTTTTGCAGATCCATTTTTCTCTTTTTTTTTTTTGTAAATTTCTATTTTTACTCTTGTATCTATATTATACTGAACTTTACCCTATGCATATTTTATTTTATTTCTTTCTAATAATTTATCTAAGCAAGGGAAAACCCATCTAAATATATTTCATTATATTTTAATAACTCAACTTAACAAGGAAAAAAAAAACAACTAAGCATATTCATTCTACTCATTTTTTAATAACCACATAAGCAACAAAATGAAAAAAAAAAAAAAACATATAAGCATGTTTTCTCTATTTTACTGAAATGTCCCTTGTAAGAAAGAAAAAAAAAGATTATTAAGGCCTTCAATAAATATAATGAAGAATAGGAAAAAAAAAGCTATAATTGAATAATTTTATTAATATATTATTTAAATTCTTTTGTTTTAAAATTAATAATGATATGTTGTGGTATTATGAAAATCATTAAAATAATCTTACGTACTCTACGAGCTCTACCCTATTTAGAAATGTATGATAATATTAAATCTCCAATCGAATGTAGCAATAGGCAAAGAAGCTACGGACTGCAAGTATTCTGATGTTATATTTTGATGCTCCTTGCAATAGAATGTTTCAATAGGGATTCCGTTACAATGGCGGAGTTGCAGGACGATGAGGACCACCACATTGTTGTTAAATCGGGAGCAGAGAAAGGCATGACGTTGAACCGCTAGAGATGAGCTATATATGGGAGAGGAATATGACAACCGAGGGCTATGGATGAGACTACCACATAGATACCGTAGTAAGCACGTGGTAGGAGGAGGAGGAAATCTATTAGGATCTTTGATTAGATTTAAATATTTTATTATCATTTTTGAAATTAAAAATGAACATGTCCCTATTGAGACACAGACCATGATAAGGTTCAATAGGCACCTTTAAATTTTGGAGCGGCTATGACCGCAACTATATCCATCACAAACTACTGGACAAACATAGACGTCTATTGATGGTACCGCAACAATGTAGATTACGTGGAATTTCACGGCATGTGGTTCGTCAAAATGTGGATCACACTGACTTAAAAGTCACGTGGAGTAGATGGGTAAAACAAAGTTAAAAGTCAACACCCTCATGCGGAAGGAATGTAGCAGCATTAGCTTTTAACTCAGGACTTGTGGAATTTCAGGACAAATAATCCATCAAATCTCAGCGCATCCAACTAGAACCATGAAAAAATCTATATGATAGTTAGTAGAGTAACTCGCTGGAATATTTTGTCTTGTTCCAGCATAAGCATAAGCATAAGCACAAGCACAGAAAAGGACTACAATTTTATTGCTGTAAAAGAAAAATAAAATGAACAAGAAAATATATTAAAATAAAAATATTATATAAATTCATAAAATAAAAAGCCAGGGTAATATAACTATCTTTCCTTGAGAGCACCGTTGTCCACTTCATGACAAGAAAAATTAAGAACCAAAATTTCACCATTTGTTGTGATTTTCAGTACCTGTACGATAAGGATAAAACATTAGCATTCAAGCCTAGTTGGTTCATTTGAAATGTAAAAATATTAAATATTATGTCCCACCCCAATTATAACTCCCATCTATCACAAGATTGTTGAACGTGGGACGATTTTAGAAATAGCCCACCAATCTCTCTTGTCATTGCGCAAACTTGGATATCCGCAGTAAAACACTTGCTGAGCTTGGGATGCAAGGATGAATGGGTCATATTTCTGCAATCTTCGTCGATGGTTCACTTCAACCAAATTGTAGTCGTTATGAACCCTTTTGCCCACAGGAACTGTCGGATCGAACCAATCGCAACGAAACAATACGGTTCGTTTCATAGGCCAACCGAGATATTCAACTTCAACCACCTCTACTAACTTTCTGTAATAATCATGCATATTTGCTCCAACACTTCTCCTTTAACACACATGCCCCAGTTCTGCGTGCCTCTTGAAGCTGCTAATCATTCAATCTAAAATTTGTACCCATTAAAAAAATAGCCAGTAGAGGTTGTTACGGTCTTCAATGGCCATTGCGATAGACATTTAATGAAAATATTATCGGTTGGGGACCATGGACCGTTTACCTATAAATTAATAAGCTATTCACAACCAATTCAAAAAATAAAAGCCATTATTGAAATTGATTGAGTGATACTACTCACAAATTTATAAAACCAATAAGCGAACTCCGTTTCTAACTTCTGTTCAATTGCAACTTGACTGATGTCGGGATTCATCTGTCGTTGTCTATCACAATACATCCTTATGGAATGATAAGGATTAAAACTGATGTTAGCAATTAAATATTGTGGTATATTGTTATTTAAATTAGAAGTTCCAATTAAGCATTGAAGTATACACTTACTCAATATATGGATCGACTTCTCTACAGTTCATTAGGACATAATAATGTGCTGTATTATACTCCATATCGCTAAGATTTCTTGACTTCTGCCCCCCAAATGAACGGCCGATACCTTTAAAAATTGATATTCTACCGTCATTAGGTTCTCCTTCGTCCACACATACGTCATCGTTACGACCAAGATTTTGGCTCCTCATGTGGATGTGACCCTCAAAGTAATGCAAGGCAAAAGCTGAAACTTCTTCAACCAAGTGTGCATTGCATATAGAACCTTTAACCCTTGCCTTATTACGCACATTATTTTTTAACTTCTTAAGATACCTATATATAAAGTTGAAACAAAAAATTAACCAATTTTCTTGCAATGAAATAATATTTGAAATGTCAACATATCTTAATGATGTATATATTTACCTCTTGAAAGGATACATCCAGCGATACTGCACGGGACCAGCTATGCTCGCTTCGTATGGCAAGTGAATCGGTAAATGCTCCATTGAGTCAAAAAAACTGGAGGAAATATTCGCTCTAGCTTGCATAAAATAATTGGAATTTCCTCCTCAAGCCTTGCCATGGATGCAGAAGTATTGACTGTGGCAGATAACTCCTTGAAGAACAAGCTGAGCTTCGTAATTGCCTTCCAGACATGTTGCAGAAGCAACTCACGAAAAGCTACAGGTAATTACCGTTGCATAAAAATATGGCAGTCGTGACTCTTCATGCCAAACAACTTGAGCTTATGCATGTCCACACACCTACCAATATTTGAGGCATAACCATCTGGAAATTTTAACCCTCTAAGCCAGTTACATAAAACTTCTCGTGAATTTCTTTCAAGAGTGTAACAGGCTTTAGGATAGGTCCCGTCGGCACTCCTTCTCAAATCACCTCTTCTGCAGTACTGATTAAGTTCTTCTCTTGACTTTGCAGTATCTTTTGTTTACCCGGGATGTTCAGCACCGTGTTAAATATGTTATCAAAGAAATTGTTCTTGATATGCATAACATCCAAGTTGTGCCGGATGAGATTTGTGCTCCAATAAGGCAAATCCCAAAATATACTTCGCTTCTTCCAGTTATGTTCTTTACATATACGACCATTTATTCTATCTGCATCTGGTTCCCATGCATACATCAACCCTAAATGCTCTATAGTATCAAATATATCCGTGCCGGACCTTACCGGTTCGGCAAATTTTGTGACTGCTTTGTTCTTCCGGAAGGCGATCAAGTTACGCCTGTAAGGATGATTTGGGGGCAAGAACTTCCTATGGTTATCAAACCATGACTGCTTACTACTCTTCTACAATGTAAATTCATCCGAATCATACATGCAATGAGGGCATGCCAGACGTCTAGCAGTGCTCCAACCAGACAACATTGCATATGTCAGGAAATCACTTATTGTCCACATCAAAGCAGCTCTCATGATGAAATTCTGTTTCATAGAAATGTCGTAGGCTATGACTCTTGTTTCCCACAACATTTTCAATTCGGCCACCAACGGTTGTAGAAAGTCATCAATCTTTTCCTTTGGATTTGATGGTCCTAGAACCAAAACGGTTAAAAACATTGCAGTATCTTTCATGCACTTCCACAGAGGAAGGTTATATACAGTCAGTATCACAGGCCAATATGAATACTGTTGCCCCGCTTGACCAAATGGTTGGAAGCCATCGGTACAAAGACCTAATCTCACATTCCTTATATCTTTAGCGAAATCAGGATGATTTTCATTGAAAAGCTTCCAAGCCTTTGAATCTGATGGATGCCGCATTTCATCCTCTTTAGATTCATGTTCGGCATGTCATCTCATATCAGCAGCTGTTGCCTCAGATCTGTATAATCTCTGCAGGCGTGGGGTAAGAGGAAAGTAATGCATCCTCTTGTAAGGCACACTTTTCCTCCTACTTGTACTGGCTCCTCCTTCGCTGTTTTTGTACCTCGATTGCCCATAAATCTTACACCATCTCAGCTCTGAGTCTTCACCCCAAAATATCATACAATTGTTCAAGCAACAATCGATCTTATTTACTGGGAGCCCAAGCCCACGCAACAACTTCTTTGTTGCATAAAAACTGTCTGCTGCAACAATGTCATTTGGCAAAATTTCTTTGATTAACCCAGCTACAGAATTAAACGCCTTTTCTGATAATCGATGTTCTGCCTTAATATTCAACATTCGAGCAGCTGTAGAAAAACTGGGAATGACCCGCACAACCATGATACAATTCTTGATTTGCAGCACGCAACATATCGTAAAATTGCTGTGCATCTGGATTTAGTTCTTCCATAAATGTATTCTGATTGAATTCAGTACCCGATGCATTCATCACCATTTGTTCATATGTGATTAAATTCACAAATGGTTCATCTACGGGAATTGACTCTTGTTGGTCTATAACAGCTGCTGGAATATCCTCTGGTTCACCATGACAGTACCAAACATAGTAATCAGGAACAAACCCCTTCTTACACAAATGCACCTTAACAGTTTCAACATCTCTGTAGGCTTTATTATGACACCTATGGAAGTTGCATGGGCACCTAATCCTAGGGCCATCCATCCAGTCAGGTTGGCTACATGCAAATGCAATAAATTCTTCCAATCCATTCAGAAAATCTGGATTAAGCAAGCCATCTTTTATCCTTGCATACATCCACGAGCGAGCCCCGCTCATTTTTGACCGACTTATACAAAGTCTGGTAAACCATTAAAGGAAACCACAAAATAAAACTATATTAGTATTACTAATATATACCTAAATTATTTCTTTTACACAACTAAGGTTAATAACAACTATTTAAATCATTTATAACTAAACCAATTTTCTTTTAGGCAACTAAGGTCCCTACCATGCAAGGGCGAGCCATGGCTACGATCCTTGGCATGCTAGCAAGGACCGAGGCACAGGTTCATGGCTAATGGTAGGGCTTGAGTTCGGGTCGGGCCGCAAGGCGGTCCGTTTAATCATGAGACTTTTACAAGCATTCAAGTATCTTAAATTAATTCTACCTTCACTCCATGTCTATAAGGTAAGGCCCTATCTCATTCAAGAATATTTTTTGTGATATGTTATTCTGTTATTAATTATCATCGATCGGTTACATTAAAATTTCGACAGCATTTCCCCATATGTTCTCCTAAATGTGTGGCATATAAGCCACGCTAGGAGAACGTATGAGCAAATACAAACCGCAATCTCACCCAACGATGATTAATAGCAGACTAACATATCGCAAAAAATATTCCCAAACTGTCCACCAGGACAATTTGAGAATTTGCAAGACTAAGGCTTACAAATTCTCAAACGGGTTTAAAGGTTATAGTGCTATGATTAATAGTATGGAAGTCCGAAGACAATCGAACTTATGCTTGTTATTCTTAACTTCTTGTCAATTATACATATAGGAATAATATTCTATATATAGTCACTGACTTCTTAAGATTATTGTGTCGAATACAAATGTTTGTGAAGACTAAAATATAAATCATTGAAACTACTAATTTGTTGCTGCAAATTAAATAATAATACAACAAGACTTTCTATCTAGCATTACATAATTTAATGCATCATTCAGTTTGCAGCAGAATGTAAATAATCAAGATATAACAATTGTAAATAACTACAAATGCACAAATATGGGGGGGGGTTCCCCACCCCCCCCCCTGTTACCAAATTTTTTTTTTTTTTTGACTGTGGCCTGGCCACCGTGGCCAGGCCACTGCCGGCCACGGCAGCGGCCGTGGCCGGAGAAGACAAAATGGGGGGGGGGGGGGGGTTTCCCCACCCCCCTGTTACCAAATTTATTTTTTTTTTGACTATGGCCTGGCCACCGTTGCCAGGCCACTGCCGGCCACGGTAGTGGCCATGGCCAGAGAAGACAAAATGGGGTGGGGGGGTTCCCCACCCCTCCTGTTACCATTTTTTTTTTTTTACTGTGGCCTGGCCACCGTTGCCAGGCCACTGCTGGCCACGGCAGCGGCCGTGGCCGGAGAAGACAAAATGGGGTGGGGGGTTTCCCCACCCCCCCTGTTACCATTTTTTTTTTTTGACTGTGGCCTGGCCACCGTGGCCAGGCCACTGCCGGCCACGGCAGCTGCCGTGGCCGGAGAAGATGGCCACGGTCTTGGCCGTGGCCGGAGGAAAATTATTACAAATTTTTTTTTTAAGAGGGTGGGGGGCTTACCTCGGTCGAGAGGAGACGCTGGAGTTGGAGGAGACCGCCGGGGAGCCGAAGCACCAGAGGGGGGGAGCCGGAGCAGCGGACGGTGGCAACCGGATTTTTTTTGGGGAGGGCGGCGGCTAGGTCAAGACGGGGAAGAAGAAGAGAAGGCCGGCCGAATGTATATATGAGTGATTAGCGACGCAATTTATTGCATCGCTAATTGGTCGCAATTTTTTTAAATTTATTATGTATTAGCGATGCAACAATGCGTCGCTAATCCATCGTTAATTTGGCCTTATTATATATTTATGAAAAATGTTGCGATGCAATTAATTGCGTCGCTAATGCATCGCTAACTTGGCACCAATATCCGGCAGGAAAATTATTTTTATTTTCTAAAAATTGCATCGCTAAGGCATCGCAATAATTTTTTAATATTTTTAAATGATTAAAATAATAATTTATGATAATAATGCGATGCATACAGTGCGTCGCAAAAAATTTTCTAACTATTTCATTACATACATTTATCCAAAAAACATTGCGACGCAACTAATGCATCGCAATATTATATATATTTATTTATTTTTTTAATATTTAGAAATGATAAAAATTAAAATTATGATAATAATTGCGATGCACAAATTGGTGTCGTAATATTTTTTTTATTCTTTTCATTACATATTTATAAAAAAATATTACGATGCAACTTATGCATCGCAATATTATATTTATTTTATTTATTAATACTGATAAAAATATTTATCAAAAATAATTGTGACGCATACATTGCATCGCAATATTTGTTTATTTTTTCTCAAAATGCATCGCTACGGTGTCACAATAATTTTTATATATTATAAATGATAAAAATTAAAATTTATGAT
>UESW01003834.1:2482080-2514636 GCA_900491605.1 Calamus simplicifolius | reverse complement strand
TTTCGGGGAGCCATTGATGCATAAGTAGGGAGTATTAGGCTCTATAATTTTTAATATATAAATCTTTTAAAGTTATATAGATCACATGTAATAGTTCAGATCATTAATGTGTAACTCTCATAATCTAAATCTAGACTAAATCAGATTTAACTAAAGATTATTTATAAATTATATTAATTGTATATAAAAAATCTTATGCATGGAAGGTTATGCAGAAAAATAGTACTTTTCAGCTACTCCCTAATGAATGAAATAATAAAAAAATAATACCTCAAGTACATTCTTTTTTTTATGTTATATACTTTTGATGCTTATGAATGCATCTCTCATAAAAAATTTTTGCTTTCTCTTAGTACAGGCTAAACATGTGACTTTCAGAGGTTTTTTGCCTCTGCCACATATACGGCTAGCTATTAAAAGAGTACAGAAATAGCCCCCTATAATTTTTTTGCCCATATTCACAACAATGTCGATCGACCCTCTTATGATGACTTGTTCAGCAGCTTCAGCAAGCCAATGAAAAGATCGACAACCATGTCCTCAGTGCTAGAGAATGTTATGGCCCATATGACTGCATTGAGACTTCATAGATTGCATCGTCGAGCAACCCTCCACCTCCATCCTCCACTGACATCTTTGATGAGAGATTGAGTTGTCTATGCATGTTCACTCTTTTATCTTTTTTTTAAGCTGATATTAAATACTTTACTTCGGTTTAAAAACATTTTGGTATTTGGATTTTGGACTTTGTTGATATATTATTAATGCTATTTAGTTTCATGAAATTTAATTTAGAGTCATTCATAACTAATTTGACTTTCCACAATGAATTTAATATTAGGAACAAGTTATTGTAATAATTTTTAAATAAATTTACATGAAAAAAAATTATATAGCAATGATCTCTTTTCTCAATGAAACTAAATTCGTTGCGATACTCATATTCAGTAATGAATTTGACTAAATAAATATTTGTTGCAGAAAACATTTAGCAACGAATTTTTTCAGCAATGAAAATAAAATTATTGCGGAAACTCGACTTCAGTAACGAATTATCATATTTTTTTGGAAAGTAGTAGCAATGAATTTTCTAGATTCCATAACGAAATGTTTTCGTTGCAAAGGTAGACTTTCTGTAACGAATTATATTCGTTGTTAAAAGTAGTGATTTGAGCTCAGCAACAAACATTCTGTAATGAAAATAAATTCATTGCGAAAAGTTTTTCACAACGATTTTAAACTTTCAGCAATGACAAAATTCATTGTTGAAAGCCAAAATCTTGTAATGCTTGTCTCACTTTCGCAAACATCTCAAAATCATTTTTGAGAACAGTAGCGCAATTTGAAACTATAACAAAATGTCGTTGGTTATGTATAGTCACTTAGGCTATGTTTGGATATTAGGGAAATGAAAGAGGAGTAAAAAAAGAAAGGAATGAAAGGGAAGAAAGGGAAAGGAAGGGTTGTTTTTCTTCTCTTGTTTGGAAAGGATGAAATGAAAAAGACGGTAATATCAATTATCTTCTTGGATAGAAAGGAAAAAAAAGAAAAAGAGTTATATGACAATTATACCCTTAGAATAGGAAATGCACGTGATAATGATTAATGAAAGAATGACGAATAAAAAATAAAGAACATTTTGAACTTTTAAAAAATATAACTTAAATTTTTTTCTTCCCAACTTATCCGCGATTAAGGATTAGCAAATTTATCTCACTAGAAAAAATCTTATTATTATTCATTTTTTCTTTTTTTTTTTTTCATTTTTTTTCAAATAAAATAACTTATGATCTTTTCCTAACTTTTCTTTCCCTCCACTCCGTTCACCCCAGTCCAAACGGTCCCTTAAAATAGAGTTGGACGTACCCAATTCAATTCTGGAATGCATGTCTCTTATCAATTCAATTTTTTATCTGATATTTCTTGAGAATTCTAGTCTTATAATGTATTTCAAATGACCCGCAATTATTTCGGTGACGAAGGACGACAAAGTTCGGTATACTTTGGACAGAGGGGTTTCTCTCTCTCTCTCTCTCTCTCTCTCTCTCTATATATATATATATATATATATATATATATATATATATATAATATATATATATATATATATATAAATAGAGCACTAGCTCGTTCCCTTCCACACCCGTCAACCCCTATCCCTTCCATTTTTTGTATCGCTCCTTCACTTCACGCCATGGATAGCCGAAAGTCCTTTAGTCCACTCCATTCTCATAGTTGCTATGACAACCAGATGCAATGTTACATTTAGATAATCTTTAATTTGTCATTATCTCAACACTAAACCTTAACCAAGATGCTTATAACTGTTACATGTATTTATTATATGACTTGAGAGTGTGCTTTTCCATTATAGTCCATTGATGACGTTGCATGATGTTAAATATGATTTATTTATTATTTAAATATGATTATTTCATTGCATTAAGTCCTAATTATAAATAAAATTACTGCTCTTATATATTTGTTACATGTTATACATCTATGATGCTCATATGTGTGGCAATATGTAGGGTAGAAGGTTTTTACTGAGCTAGGTTCAATCTATTTTTTTTTATTTTCATTTTTATAGATCCACAGGATGCTTGAGCTCGGTTCTTGATGAGGGATAAATCATCATTGCATTATTGACTGCTCACATTGGCGATGGGGTCGCGCCCAATCCAAACGCCCTGCTAGCCAGCTGGCCATCTGGCATAACATTCTAGCGATGAGGTCAAATCAGCTTTGATGAGGTCGGGTCACCCTGACAACCCAGACCATCTTTATACTCCGGCCATCTGAGCCGAGCTATCCTTATTTCTCGGCAACCCGAGCTATTCTTATTCCTCGGTAACCCGAGCTATCCTTATCCCTCGGCCGTCCGAGCCGAGCCATTCCTCGGTCATTCGAGCCGATCCATTCTACACCTCGGAAAACCAGGTTATTCCTCATTCAGGTCAAACCACGGCATTCAAAATACCTTTGCAGAGTCCGACGTGGGAGAGTTCAAATCCACTATAACTGAATAAGACTCTAGGCGGTGAATCATGCCTAGAAGTGTCCTGGAACCCATGAAAGTGGCCTAGGTCTATGTAATCATCGAGCCTCAAGGCATCAACCAGCTCTCCCAGCTGTCGATCCTCTAACTGACAAGATACGGACCCTACCGGCCACATAACAAACTTGATTCGAATCCTAATAGTTCTCAGACCGCATCCAGGGCACATCCAAGGAATCAAGTGATCACCTATAAATACCACAGCATTCCAACCTCTCAGGTCTGCTCGCAAACTCTAAGACAACCCCTTACGCATTCATTTCACTCACTGAATCTCATACTCCATTAGAGCTCTCACAAGAACATTCCTCTATGAGAGTCTTCTCCTCACATCTGCTTACTATGAATCTCCACTGACTTGGGCATCGGAGGGTCATCTGCAGAGGGCAACCCCCACGGCACCCCTGCGTACGGACTGTCTTGCAGGTTCCACCCCGAGGCGACGAGATTGACGTTCGGATTAGGAGCCGGAAGCGCACCCGAGTCGGAGAACGGATTTTCGCAGCAACAGATTGGCACTAGAGGAAGGGCCTCAAGTCCCATAAACTTGTGATCTAGGAGACAAGACTCAAAAATCAGAGAAAAGCATCCTCTAATGGCCAATCAGAAGAGAGCTACATCTGAAGCTTAAGATCAGGCTGCCTCTCAAAGGCCCGATCTGATTAGCGGTGCAGCACCCCCGCTACCACCGCCAGCTGAAACTCCTTCACCGCCGGCAATGGTGGTAACCCTGGACCAGTTCACCACTCTAGTTTAGCAGGTCCAGGCATTGACCTAGCTAGTCCAGAGGTTCTAGGTGATCCTTGAAACTGCTATCCCTGCCTTTTAGCCCCATGAGGAGGCCACTGCCTCTGCCCTGCCAGTGATTTCTTCTTCCAATCCGCCGGGGGCGGTGGATTGCAGTCACCGGCTCGCAAAGGTGAAGCCGGCACTGCAGCGAGCTGGAGGGAAGAGTCCACTCAGATCCAGACGGGTTCGCTCTCCCTCCCTGGTGTCTTTTCAGGATTCGAACACCGCTGCCATCTTCTCCTTGCCCGATCCTCATACCACTATGATGAAGGGATGAGACATAGATGCAGGAGATGCGGCAAGAGTGGCATTGGTAGTTGAACGTTGCCAGGCAAGTCCCTCCATCCCAGCCAAAAGTGGAGCAGGGCATCCCCTTCTCCGAGAGGATCATGAGGAAAGTGATTCCCCCTCATATCAAGCTCCCAACCATCGAGCCATATCATGGATCCACCGATCTCGACGATCACCTCAGCAGCTTTAGATCCATCGTGATGTTCCACGGGGCATCAGATGCGATCCTATGCAGAGCCTTCCCTTCCACTTTAAGGGGATCTGCCCAAACCTAGTTCAATAGCCTAAAACCAGGTTCCATTGATTCTTTCGACGAGCTGAGCTGCCTGCTCATTAGCCAGTTCATCAGCAGCCATTGTCAGTGATGGAGATCCGACTCCCTCTCTGAGATCAAGCAGAGAGAGGGGGAGTTGCTGAAGAGTTACCTTGGCCGCTTCAACATGGCCCTCCTAGAAGTTGACTATCTCAACCACGAGGTGGCCATCTCCGCCCTGACCGGAGGAGTATCCAAGGAGGGAGACTTTTACATGGCTTTGGAGGTGAATTACCGAAGATCCTTTCGGACATGATGTCCCTGGTGGACAAATATGCCAGAGTAGAAAAATCGAGAAGGTCAGCCCAGGCTGAACAGCTGAAGAAGAAAGAAGCAAAGGGCCTGGACAAGCAGCGGGCCCACCGTCGCGCTAGCCCACCTCGCCACCGCAGGGCTCCTCCACCGCCGTCTCAAGACCAAACTCGGAGTCCAGCCCGAAGATTCGACCGCTATACTCCCCTTACCGTGCCAAGAGTGCAGATCCTGATGGAGATCGAGCGTTAGCTTCCTCGGCCCCCTCTCTTCGAGGCAACGGAGCTCAGAGGGACCCGGCCAAGTACTGCCGCTTCCATCGGGACTACGGGCATGATACCGAGGACTGTTGGTAGCTCAAAAATGAGATCGAGCAATTGATTCGGCGAGGCAGACTGAACCGGTTTAGGGGCTCCCCTGAGCCGATCAATGAAGAGAATCACCAACCTAAGCCTTGCCAGCTCCCACCGCCAAATCCTCTAGTTATTGGCAATGTTAATGTGATAACGGCGGCCGGATCCCCATCTTCTTGGCCAGGCGAGGAGGAGAACCCGCCGAAGAAAGCACGGGTCGATGAGCTCACTTTCTCCGATGAAGAACTTAGGAAAGTACAGTACCCCCATGATGATGCTCTGGTTGTATCTTTAAATATGAACAATTACAATGTACACCGGACTGGTTGATAGTGGAAGCTCTGTTAACATTCTGTATTTCGATGCCTTTGTGAGGTTAAAATTTCAGGTAGAAAGCCTCCGACCGATGGAGTCCACTCTGGTGGGCTTCACAGGTGACTCCATAATCCCTGAAGAAGTCATCACTCTGTCGGTCCGAGCCGGCACCTAGCCCCGTGTGGCTACCGTGTTCATGGATTTCCTCATGACCAAGCTTAGATCTCCCTACAATGCCATCCTCGGTAGACCAAGGCAAATCTCTCTCAAAGCCATCATTTCCATTCCCCATCTCGCCATGAAATTCCCCACTGAATGGGGAGTGGGGGTTGTTTGAGGAAGCCGGATAGTAGCTTGGCATTGCTTTGTTGCCGACCTCCAATCCAGAAAGCCCGAGGTGGACGGGCTGGATGCTCGAGAAGATCTCGCCGAACAACGAGAAGACCCGCTGAAGAACTGAAAGAGATACCACTCGACGAGGCTCGGCCCGACCGAACTATAAAGGTCGGATCGCAGCTAGAAGGAAAGCTTCAACAGGAATTGATCGAGTTCCTTCGGAGGAATGCCAACGTCTTTGCCTGATCTGCATCGGATATGCCTGGAATCAACCCTGACGTCCTAGTCCACCGCCTTAGTATGGATTAAACATCTAGGCCCATTAAGCAGAAGAAGAGGAGCTTCGCCCTAGAGAGCCAAAAAGCCATCGAAGAAGAGGTGGATAAGCTCATCAAAGCCAAGTTTATCCGGGAGGTTAGTTAGCCCGACTGGCTGGCAAACGTGGACATGGTGAAGAAATCAAATAGCAAATAGAGGATCTGCATCGACTTCACTGACCTCAATAAGGCTTGCCCAAAAGATAGCTTCCCTGTTCCGTGGATTGACCAGCTCGTGGATTCAACTTCAGGGCATCAAATGCTAACCTTCATGGATGCCTATTCGGGCTATAACCAGATCCAAATGGTACCCGAAGACGAGAAAAAACTGCCTTCATCACCGACCGAGGTATCTATTGCTACCGAGTTATGCCCTTTGATTTAAAAAATGCAGGTGCCATCTACAAAGGCTGGTCAACAAAGTCTTCAAGAGCAAATCAGTCAGAACATGGAGGTGTATATTGATGACATGCTGGTAAAGAGCAAGGACTCATCCCAGCACGTCGAGGACCTTACGAGAGCTTCGCTACACTTCAAAAATATCAGATGAAGCTCAATCCCACCAAATGCGCCTTCGGAGTCAATTCCAAAAATTCCTCGACTTTATGGTTTCACAACGAGGCATTGAGGAAAACCCTCAGAAAATCCAAGCCCTGCAACAGATGGCTCCACCAGGGTCAGTCAAGGATGTGCAGTGCCTCCCCGAAAGGGTAGCAGCCCTCAGCCGCTTCATTGCTCGGTCGGCCGAGAAATGCCTTCCCTTCTTCAAGGTGCTTCAGTCGGCCAAAAACTTTAAGTGGACCCTAGATTGCCAGAGGTCTTCGAAGATCTCAAGAAATACCTTGGCTCGCCACCTCTCCTTAGTAGCCCGAAGCCAGGGGAGGTGCTGAACCTGTACCTGGCGGTATCTGAAGGCGCTGTTGGCTCGGTGCTAATCAGAGAGGAGAATAGAATCCAAAGACATATCTATTATGTCAGCAAGCTGCTCAGAGATGCTGAATCGACGTATACTCGGGTCGAGAAGATGGTCCTGGCTCTAGTGACATCGGTCCGAAAGTTACGGCCATACTTCAGGTGCACATTGTTATCGTTTTGACCGACCAACCTCTCAAGGCAATTATCCATCGTCCAGAAGCATCAGAAAGAATGTCCAAATAGGCTGTCAAGCTGAGCGAGCATGACATTCAATATCAGCCTCGTCTAACCATTAAAGCCCAAGTTCTAGCAGACTTCCTTCTCGAATGCACCATACAGAAGATGGCTTTATTTCGGATACCCCCATACAACCAAAGCCTAGCACCCCATGGTTACTTCACGCTGATGGATCCTCCAGTGCAGGTGGTTCTAGCACCGGTCTAGTCCTCACCAGTCCAGAAGGCTCGACCTTTGAATATGGCATTCGCTTCTCCTTTTCGGCCTCAAACAATGAGGCAGAGTACGAAGCCTTAATCTCCTGACTCCAAATCGCCTAGGAGCTTAAAGTCAAAAAGCTGATTGCCTACACTGACTCCCAATTGGTGGCCAGCCAGTTGCAGGAAGAATTTGAGGCTCAAGAGCCGAGCATGATTCGGTATCTCCAAAAGGTGCATAATCTATCTTCCTATTTCGATGAATTCAAAATTGTCCAGATCCCAAGGGCTAAAAATGCTCGCGTCGACCTACATCCCGCCTGGCAACTACGAAGTCATTGGATCTCGAGCGAAAATTTCACCTGGAAGTCCTGGAGAAGCCCAGCATCGTCGATGTTGATCATGTGATGTAGATTAACAATGAACCATCCTGGATGGACCCCATGCACCAGTACCTCAAAGAAGGGTTGCTGCCCGCCGATAGAAAGGAAGCGAGGAAGTTGAAATTGCAATCATCTCATTACGTCCTGGTTGATGATCGGCTATATAAGCGATCCTTCTCCATGCCATTGCTTAAATGCCTCCGTTCATCAGAAGCCAATTACACTCTTCGAGAAGTTCATGAAGGCATCTGTGGCAATCACCTCGGTGCCCGCGCCCTGTGCCACAAAGTGCTACGCCAAAGATATTATTGTCTGACGATGCAGAAAGATGCTGACGACCTTGTCCGAGCCTGTGATGCATGCCAACAACACTCAAACATTCAGAGGCTCCCCTCTGCTCACCTGACTTCCATCTCATCCCCCTGGCCCTTTGCCAAGTGGGGAATGGATATACTTGGTCCTTTCCCCCTCGCAATGGGGCAAAGAAAGTTCTTATTTGTCACAATTGATTACTTTACTAAGTGGGTTGAAGCCGAGGCAGTCACCCAGATAACCGAAGCTCAGGCTAAAGACTTCATGTGGAGGTCCATCATCTGCCGCTTCGGTCTTCCTCACACTATCATCACCGACAATGGGAAGCAATTTGTTAATCCAAAGTTTCGGGAGTTCTGTGAGGATCATGGCATTCTTCATCGCCTTACATCGGTCGAACATCCTCAAGCTAATGGGGAAGCTGAGGTAACAAATCAAACTCTATTGTAGGGAGTTAAAGCTTGGCTCAACCAAGCACGAGGCAGATGGGCGGAGAAGCTCCACTACATGTTGTGGGCATACCGAACCACCGAGAGGGCTCCCACGGGCCAGATCCATTCAAGATGGCCTTCGGCACTGAAGCTGTTTGGCCGTGGAAGTCAGACTCCTCTCCCCTCTACTCGGATGAATCCAATGATGAACAACTCTGAACCAATCCGGACTTGATAGATGAAGTCAGGGAGAAAGCCCAGATCCGGATGGTGGCTTACCAACAAAGAGTTGCCTGCTACCATTCAACCAGAGTCAAAGGAAAGTTTTTCTCTCCAGGTGATCTGGTACTTCGAAAGGCATCTGTCTCAAAGCCGTTGGAGCAAGGAAAGCTATCTCCTAATTGGGAGAGTCCTTATCAAATTACGGAGGTGATCAGACCTGGCACCTACAAGCTCCAAGATCTAAATGGGAAATCTATTCTCCGAACGTGGAACTCGGATAATCTCCACATTTATCATCAGTGAGAGTACGCCCTCCCTGAACATACTTTGTCCATTGAATTAAATTTTCAAGGATTCGAAAAATTTCTATTTTCGTTGCTTTCTTTGATTGCTACGATGAGAGATAGGTTTATAATCCTCGGCGGGCCGAGCGATCTCCGAACCTTGGCCGCGCCAAGTAAAATATATCCCAGCCGAGCTGGGAAGACTCCATACCTTGGCAGCACCAAGTAAAATATAATCTTTATAAATCCTCGATCGGACCGAGCGATCTCCGGACCTTGGCCGTGCCAAGTAAAATATATCCCAGCCGGGCTGGGAGGACTCTATACCTTGGCAATGCCAAGTAAAATATAATCTTTATAAATCCTCGGTCGGGCTGAGCGATCTTCGGACCTTGACCGCGCCAAGTAAAATATATCCCAGCTGGGCTAGGAGGACTCCGTACCTTGGCAGCGCCAAGTAAAATATAATCTTTATAAATCCTCAGCCAGGCCCAGCGATCTTCGGACCTTGGCCACGCCAAGTAAAATATATCCCAGCCAGGCTGGAAGGACTCCGTACCTTGGCAGCACCAAGGAAAATATAATCTTTATAAATCCTCAACTGGGCCGAGCGATCTCCGTACCTTGGCAGTGCCAAGTAAAATATAATTTTTATAAATCCTCGGTCGGGCTGAGTGATTTCCGTACCTTGTTAGCGCCAAGTAAAATATAATTTTTATAAATCCTCGGCCGGGCTAAGCGATCTTCGTACCTTGGCAGCACCAAGTAAAATATAATCTTGAAGCCTCGGCCAAACCGAGTGATATATTATTTGAAGCCTCGGCCAATCCGAGCGATGATCTTCGTACCTTGGTAGTGCCAAGTAAAATATAATCTTTATAAATCTTTGGCTGGGCCGAGCGATCTCTGTACCTTGGCAGCGCTAAGTAAAATATAATCTTGAAGCCTCGGCCAAACCGAGTGATATATTATTTGAAGCCTCGGCCAAACTGAGTGATATATTATTTGAAGCCTTGGCCAAACCGAGTAATATATTATTTAAAGCCTCAGCCAATCCGAGCGATGATCTCCGTACTTTGGTAGCGTCAAGTAAAATATAATCTTTATAAATCCTCGGCCGGGCCGAGTGATCTCCGTACCTTAGCAGTGCCAAGTAAAATATAATCTTGAAGCCTCGGCCAAACTGAGTGATACATTATTTGAAGCCTCGGCCAAACCGAGTGATATATTATTTGAAGCCTCGGCCAATCCGAGCGATGATCTCCGTACCTTGGCAGCACCAAGTAAATATAATCTTTATAAATCCTCGGCCGGGCCGAGCGATCTCCGTACCTTGGCAGCGCTAAGTAAAATATAATCTTGAAGCCTCAACCAAACCGAGTGATACATTATTTGAAGCCTCAACCAAACCGAGTGATATATTATCTGAAGCCTCGGCCAAACCGAGTGGCATATTTCTAGAAGCCTCGGTCAAACCGAGTGATACATTGTCTCAAGCCTCGACCAAGCCGAGTGATATATCTCTAAAGCCTCGGCCAAGCCGAGTGACATATTTCTGGAAGCCTCGACCTAAATGAGTAATTTCTTAAACACTCTGATGCGACTAAGATGTCCTATTATGCTTCAGAGAGGTTAGTAACCTTCCTCCACTTATAAGCAAGATTATGCAAATTATTTTTTCTCAAAGAAATACGTACATCATTCCTTAAACAGGATCATGTTTGTTGCATAAGTCCGTAGGGCCGCCCAAGCCTTTCTCTGACCTACACAGAGATAAGCGCTTCCCTCACAGGGGACTAAATGACACATTGGCAAAAACAAAGTAGCAAGAATGCCGCTGAACTTATAGATTATGCTACGGATTGGAAAGCATAAAATGAGAGTAGCAACTCTCGACACAATTACATCAGAAAAGAAACAAATATGAAAGAAGAAAGAGCAGAAACTTTCTTTATTAATGAAAAGATTACAACCTCTCAAGAGGCATTACAAGTGCGTCAAAGTATAGGAAATACAAACAAATAAAAGGCTCGGCTGAGCAGCTTCGGTCGATAACGATGTCTTTACATCCGACTCCAGAAATTAGAGAAACCTGACAGGCTTTGTTGAGCCACTGGTTAATCCCAAAGAACAAAGCAAGCTATCCACAAAACCCTCGGATGAACACATGAAGGGATCATAACCAGGTCAAGGACCCGTGGATGCTTATGCCAATGAGGCACCCCCCCAAAGGGATGCTGGCCTGCTAGCCACTGCCCAATAATAAAAGGCAGAGAACCAGTAGTCCAACACCACTCTCCTCCCTCTTCACGTGGGAAGAAGATCCCTCAGGCGGATGAGCTGAGGAATCCAAATCAAGAGGGGAGGCGAGGTCCATGTTAACCCAGTGGTCCCCATGGTAAGTGACAAAGGACACATAGGAAGCGCATACGTGCGCTCCCCATATGACCTCTGCGGGCCTCCCATGTGCTCTCCATATGACCTCCGGAAATTCCTCCCTTGAGAACTGCTTGCTCTTCAGCAGCTTCTTCGTCGCTCCAGTTATCTGGAACGAGCCAACTTTCAAAAGGGAAGCTCGGTCTCGCCGCTCCTGATGGGACAAACGCCATGGAAACCCTTACGGCTCATAGGAAAGAGAAGACTTTGAGGGATGGCCTAGCACAGTCTGCTCCCTGCCCCTTTTTATAGGCAAACAAGCCGGGGGTGGTCATTAAAGGAGGGAGCCCTGGAATTCGAAATGCTCGGGCTACACTGTCACATGGCGGTTCAGGATAAAAGTGCGCTTTCTGAAGCACACCAAATGCATTTCCCAGGCCATGATGCACGACAAAATATCTCCCTATGATCTCGAATCAAGAGCCTTAAATGCAAAAAATCGATCGCAGGTCCTTAAGATATGGGCAAACCTGGGAAATCTCCTTTCGAAAACGACGCCGCCCAATGGCGATTGAAGGCTTATCGCATACGTTAAAAAGACCCACGTTGAAAAAGGTCAACAAAATAAATGCTCAGGCAGAAACGTAGCGTCCTTCAGAAAGGCCATTTCAAATGCCTTGATATAAAGCGTACCAACTTTTTACCTCGGACAAACCGAGTTATCTAACTTCGGCCCCAGCCAAGGTATTCGAGCCATTCTCAGCTCTCTCGCACTGAACCATCTAATAAGCCTTGGCCTCGACCGAGATATTTCCTTAAGTTCAAACCGGGCTAGCTTACGTCAACAAAGCAAATTGGTTCAACTTCGAATAAACAGGACATTCAATCCAGAAGAGAACACGAATTGATTCGTTCGAAAAACTTGTGACAAAGAGATCGTCCGGAAAAGACAAACAAGAGGAGACGAAAAATCAATTCATTAAAAGTTTCGACTAGGTTACAAATCTGAAACACAAAAATACACAAGTAGCCCTCAAGAATCAGGGCTCAGATCGGTCCCAGGAGCTTCCTCGGTAACATCCGGGAGGACTCGACTCGCTTCACCCATTTCAAATGTCGAAGGAAAAACCTTGGGTTCCTTGGCAGCGAGCTGAGGGCATTCTTCGGGAGCCGCAGCCTCATTAGGGCCAAGGATAGTGTCAAGATCGACGTCTAAAATATCCTCATACTCAGCTTCCTCGGCCCATGGAGTACAGGCATCAAAATGATTGGCATCCAAAAAAGATAAATCCCATTCAGGATGCGCTCGAGAGATCTTTGCTCGAGTCTCCTCCTCACCGAATCTGAATGCATCAGTGCAAGCCTCTCTACGCTCCTCAAAAAATCGGGCAGAACTCTTGTACTCCTCCACAGCCAAAGCGATTCGGTTATTGGCTTCATTTAACTGGCCCCCAAGATCGACGTTCATCTGACGGCTCACGGACAATTCTGCTCTTAGAGCTTTAAATTGCTCATGTACCTCGAACTCGACTTTGCCCATCTACAAAAACACCAGAACATTCAAGCCCACGAACAAAAGAAAATACCGAAAGCAAACTAAGGGGAAGATGCTATACCTCTTCCTCCTGCCGAGCCATCTCATTGCTCAGCTACTGAACCCTTTCCAAGGCCTTCAATTTGGCCACCTTATTTTGGTGAAGACCCACCTTGAGGTCATTAATTCGAGACTGCTTGTCCCCAACTTCCCACTGAGATTGATCGAGATTGTCGGTGAGCCGAGCAATCTACTCATTTTGCCATTTCAGCCGATTCTCCATATTGGCAAATTCCTTATTTAAACTGGCAAGCTGATCCTGCTGCCACCGGCACTTGTGTTCCTCCTCCTCGAGCTTCCTGCTCCAACTATTTTTCTCTTCAGCATGACTAGCCCTCAGCTGGCCCCACCTCTTGTCAAAACGCCGCTGCAAGACACTAATTTCCTCAGCATGATTATCCTTGATCTGGGACAGCTCCAGGCAAGCCTTGTCTGATTGCTCACGGAAACCCTAGAGCTCTTTGAACTGGGTCTCGAGCCGAGAGGCCCTTTCAGCTGCAAGACGGTAAGACTCGCTGGCCCTTTCAAAATCTGCCCTGGTGGATGCCAAGGCCCTAGAGAGCCAACTGGTTGAATTCACCCTCGCCCGAAGGTCGGTCGCTTCCTTCCTGGCCTGTGCACAGGCCCCAACGTCCAAATTTAAACACCAAATCAGCGCTCTTGTGACCAAAGCATTCTGCGAGAAAATATATGTGAAAAACCATGACATGGCTAACTAATCAAGAATCATAACCTCGGTACAGTAACTCACCCGGAAGATATAGTTTGAAGCCATCGTCATGAGAGTAGCATTGCTAATTTTGGGGAGAAGGAAAGCATCCTTCGGCGCCCTGAGCCAGCCGAAAGCCACCTCAATAATATCTTCGGTAGCAGACTCATCCGTCGAGGAACTCCCTTCCGCGCGTAGGATGGACCTCACCAAGGCAGTGAGCATATCATCCACCTCTGGGCTGTGGACGAAGGAACTCATGGCCGAAGAACTGGTCTGAGGGATTCTGATCCAAGGAATCATCCGCTCAGCTTCCCCTATCAGAACTCTAACCTGCAAGGCCTTGAATGCTTCGGCCTCGATGGAGGGAACCTCGGCTCGAGTACCCCCTTCATCCAGCGATTCCTCCTCCTCTTCCTCTTCCTCTTCAGCTACTGCCCTATTTCCGGCAGACTCCATTTGAACTTCAATTTCTTGCACGACATCCCCTAGTGCCGTAACAGAGACACCTTCAATAGGAGGCACTTCGACCTCCACCAACCTCTCTACAGGTGGCTCCACTTGAGCCTCAACAGTCACCGCTGCCTCTCCTGGCCCCTCCACCTGAGCGAGGGTCTCTTCCATGCACTGTGGACTCCTCACCACTGGTGACTGAGGAACCTCCGGCAGGAGGATCACCGGACCGACTGGTGACATTTCCTCGGCATCGTCTGAAACGATTGCTATTTGGAGGGGGGACCTTGACGGCTCTTTCTGAGCTTCCCCCAATAGCCTCCTCTACTATCTCACCTCCCTCTGGTAGGGAGGGCTTATCGGTTACAACCGACATTTTTGCCTCCTCCCTCTTTGAAGCAGAGGAGCGGCGACCAACATCGTCTCTTTTGGACTCCCTCGAGCGAGACCCAGAAGGACGAGCCCTCTTCTCGGATCTATGCTTATCCCTGAAGCCGGAGCCCTTGTGGCGCTTGCCTAGCTCCCTCCTTATTTGGCCCGCAAACGCGGACCTCTAGGCTAAAAACACAGCGGATGTTTAGTTAAACGGTGGCAAAATCACATAAACAGGTTGACCTTAAGAACAAAGACTCACCTTGAGGATCGATGGAACTAAGCCCGGCGGCAAAAAGGGCATCCTCTGCTAACAAGGTGCTAGCAGAGATCTCCTAACCACTGCGAAGGGTAGCTAGATCCCTTCTCTCCTGCTTGCTCAACTCCATACGCGCCTCTGGATCCTTCACATAACTGGTCCACCCTCTTGGAAAATCTGAGCCAATATTTCCTTCGGCAATGAAAAATCGAGACTTCCATCCCTTTATTGAAGAAGGGTTATCAGAAATCATCTTAAATGACTTTCGGGAGCCAATGTAGGGCCACTTAGAACTTCTCCCGGAAACCAGATTGTAACAAACTCGAAATAAGGGAAGAGTCACAGTCACCCCAACACGACTGCACATCGAGATGAACCCGATGAGATTGCGCCAGCTATTCAGAGCCACCATCATTGGGCAGATGTTATAAAACCTCATCACTTCCTATATCAACGGGTGAAGAGGGAATCGGAGACCTGCGCTCAAGCTCTCCTCGTAGAAGAAGACTCCCTGGCTTAGCTCGGTTGAAACCTGGTGCTCGGTCCTCGGCGCCCATAAGGCTACGTCCAGAGGAACTCTATAATAGTGAAGGATCCTATCCATATCGTCTAAGGTTACCTCAGAGGCAACATCGCTTGGACCGCTCATGTTGGCCGAATAGGGGGTAAGACATGAACAGACAAGCAAAGGCTCAGAGAGAGAGCGGAAAATCTTTGTGGCAGGGACAAAGGGGTGTTGCAGAAGGAGCGCAGCCCCAACCCTCTTTAAATAAGTGCTCCAGAAAGAAAGCCCTAGATGCCAAAGACTCCGATACGGGTGCCAAAAATAAAGGACTTGTGCCACGAAGAACCTCCACTATCGTGACTTGTTGGAAACGAGGCGTTTTCTCCTCGAGCAGCGGCGAAAAATGATGACGTAACAATAGCCCGTCATTTAAGAGATCATCATTGCCCACCTTTTTGAATCCCCCAAATAAGATTGCTCCAGAATTCTACTCCCTATATCCGAAATTACACTCCGGACTAGGGAGTGGGGGGCATGTGATGAGGGGTAAAATTGTCATTGCATTATTGATTGCTCATATTGGCAATGGGGTCACGCCCAATCCAAATGCCCTACTAGCCAGCTGGCCACTGGTGTAACATTCTAGCGACGAGGTCAAATCAGCTTTGATGAGGTCAGGTCACCCTGACAATCCGGACCATCTTTATACTCTGGCCATCTGAGCTGAGCTATCCTTATTCCTCGATAACCCGAACTATCCTTATTCCTCGACAACCCGAGCTATCCTTATTCCTTAGCAACCCGAGCTATCCTTATTCCTTGGTAACCCGAGCTATCCTTATACCTCGGCAACCCGAACTATCCTTATCCCTCGACAACCCGAGCCATTCCTTGATCATTCGAGCCGATCCATTCTATACCTCAGAAAACTAGATTATTCCTCATTCAGGCCAAACCACGGCATTCAAAATACCTCTGCGAAGTCCGGCGCAGGAGAGTTCAAATCCACTATAACTAAATAAGACTCCAGGCGGTGAATTATGCCTAGAAGTGGCCTAGAACCCATGAAAGTGGCCTAGGTCTATGTAATCATCGAGCCTCAAGGCATTAACCAGCTCTCCCAACCGTCGATCCTCTAACTGACAAGATACGGACCCTATCGGCTTCATAACAAACTTGATTTGAATCCTAACAGTTCTCAGACCCCATCTAGGGCACGTCCAAGGAATCAGGTGATCACCTATAAATACAACATCATTCCAACCTCTCAGATATGCGCGCAAACTCTAAAACAACCATTTACACATTCATTTCACTCACTGAATTTCATACTCCATTAGAGCTCTCACAAGAGCCTGGAGGAACATTTCTCTGTGAGAGTCTTCTCCTCACATCTTCTTGCTATGAATCTCCACTGACTTGGGCGTCGGAGGGCCTCCGCAGAGGGTAACCCCCACGGCACCCCCTGTGTGCGGCTGTCTTGCAAGGTTCCACCCCGAGGCGATGAGATCGGCATCCGGAACAGAAGCCAAAAGCGCACCTGAGTCAGAGAATGGATTTCCGTTGTAACAGTTCTTAAAATTAAATTGGAATGAAAAAAATAAAAAATTACTAGAGACATTTAGATGATTTGATACCTAAGCTTATTATAATAAATATATTTGAACTAAATGATCATATTAATATTGGTTAATTTTTAATTATATTTAGTGATTATATAATCAATAAATTATAAAAAATAGGTGCTTTTGTAATTTTAGGATATTACTTAAGAATTATGCGGTTGTGTTGTGTGTTTGGTCTCACTAGCGTTTTTGACATGATGGTTGGATACCTTTCATTCAGTTTAGTAATGCATCCTTATCTAATTCTTGAGCATTCTGAACCTGGAGCGTATTTTTTTAACTGATGTGGCATATTTTTTAATTCATTTACTTGGACAGACTTATATATATCCAATTCAATTTAATAATCCAATTTTGTCGTATCAAATTCAATTTTATAACGTCTGTTTGACTAGCGTTCTAATCTCGTGACATATTTGAAACCGACTGAAATCATTTCGATGGCGAAGGGCGACAAAATTCGATATGCTTGGGACAGTGTGTTTGCTCTATATATAGAAGACCGCTTGTTCTTCCTTGCCACAAGCCTTAACCCATCCCTCTTCTCTCTTGTAATTCCATTGTCATCATCCACTTTGTTCTTCCTCTAGAGCTTGTCTGAAATCCTTCTGAGGCTCCAGTTTAAGCCCTATCTAGGATCGATGGAGCTGAGGCTTTTTTTGCCTCCATCTTTTCCTCCACCTATTAAACCTTCTCATTTCTCTCCGATCCTTGTCTCCTCTCTCGGAGATGCAAAATATAGTGGATGTTTGACTATCGCATCAGCCTCATATGCAAAATATGAGGCTGATGTATGTGGAGTGGTAGCACTGCCACAAAGCCTTCTTCCTCGCTAGCATCTTTGTAAAGAGTTCATATTGTATAACGCAATTTGGATCTACGACAAAAAGTTGTTGGATATATATAGTTACTTAAGATAAAGTTAGACTTGCCCAATTCAATTTGGTAACGCTTATCAATTAAATTTTATATATCATCCTTCTCTAGAATTCTATATATATCCCTTCCACATGCCCCAACACGTTTCCGTCTCCCAAATGCATGAATCCTAGAACCAATTCATTTCAATTCAACCCTATGATAGAGTTTAATTATATTTAATTGAATCCAATCAAAGTGATCAGCAAATGACTTTCTAGAGTGTTTCGATATGCCCTTCAAGTAAGGCACGGTCGATTCTTGCTGTAATTTAATTTTGTAAAGCATCTTTGTCAAGAGTTCATATTGTGTAACACAATTGGAATCTACGACCAAAAGTGCTTGGATATATATATAATCACTTAAGATATAGTTGGAGATAGAGTTGGACGTACTCAATTCAATTTGCTAACGCATCTCTCTTGTCAATTCAATTTTATATCTCATGTTTTCGAGAATTCTAATCTTGTAACGTATTTAAATTAACTACAATTATTTTGATGACGAAGTATTCTTTGGACAGAGCATTGCTTTCATTCTTTATATATAATAAATCAATCGTTCGTTCCATTCCACAAGCCACAACTCGTCTTCGTTCCACGTGTCACGTTGCATTCCTTTTGTGATGCATGGCTATAATATAATGTTGGGAATTGTATCCTAAAGCCAATGATTTGATGATTGAGCTAATGTAAATAGCATATAAATTGATATATTAATAAAAGTTATTTGGCAGTTTATTCATTACAAGAACATCTTTTTAATACTCCTAATAGTAATGAAGCCCTCAGGATCTTCTTTCACGATAAAGGAGGATTTATCTTTAAAGGTCCTTAAAAGAGTTCGGGACCAAATGATATACTATGACAAGGCCATAGTACTATCAATTATAGGACGTTGTATATCATATTTGTTGGTTGTCCTCTTAACCAAGGAGTGTAGAGACATTGGTATGACATACAGGTGAAAGTGTAGGAGTATATTTCACCGAACGTGACTCATTTTCGGATACTCTACTGTCAAGAGTAAATCTGAGAAGATATAGGTATAAGTATCCTTCAGACCTGAAGATCACAACCAGTGACTTGCAAGCAACTCATTGTACTTAGGTACCGG
Organism: Calamus simplicifolius; assembly: GCA_900491605.1. Taxonomy (NCBI): domain Eukaryota; kingdom Viridiplantae; phylum Streptophyta; class Magnoliopsida; order Arecales; family Arecaceae; genus Calamus; species Calamus simplicifolius. Next base: position 2,495,704 of record UESW01003834.1, on the reverse strand, counting down.
ACCACCTGAATTTCTAATCCAGCTACGAAAGGTTACTGGGTGCAGTCAAGTACTTGTGGTAGTCAGTAGTGGATTAAGATGAAATTTGATCTATCCCGTTAAAAGGAGAAATGCTTGTGTTTCAATTTAGCAAGACCTTGGCCAAGGCACTTCATGTGAAGGTCAAATGATCACTGAAATTGAAATCACTTTATGGATTTGCTGTTTAGAGTTGACAGGCTCTTAAGCCATCCTTAACATTTATGGTCAAAAGGATAAATTATACGGTAACTATTTCCTAGGGTTCTTGAAGTTTGCTTAGCAACTCTTCGACCTATTCGGATGTCGGGTTCCATTGCTAGATGGGCACATTGATTAGTATATAAAGTTATTTCTATGCTACTGGCTTAGGTTCGAACCTAGAGAGTCATACGCATAGAAGTTTCCTATGATGATCTATTTGCTGATCAACGATTGAGAATTGTATATGATTTAATTAATCAATTTAATTGATTGAATTATCTCAACTGGGTTAAGTACAAGTGAATCAGATTCAATTAGGTTTAAGTCTATTAGAAGGACTAATCAATTTCAAATATTGATTTGAAATTAGACTTGATTTGGATTTAAATAGATTCAGGACTAGCCAAATTTGATTTGGGCTAGGATCATGATCTATGTAGGTTCAATCCAATAAATTCAAATCAGCTTAAACCAAATGACTTTGTGATATATTTAAGAAAGAATGAGATTCTCTCCCAATGGACTTCTCCAGGAACACCGCAGCATAATGGTGTGTCGAAAAGAAGAAATCGAACTCTGTTAGACATGGTTCGGTCCATGATGAGTTTTGCAAGCTTCCAAATATCATTTTGGGATATGCATTAGAATTAGCTTGTCATATTCTCAACAAGGTTCCAAGTAAGTCTGTTTCTAAAACTCCACATGAGATGTGGTATGGACATAAATCGGTTATCACATATCTGAGAGTCTGGGGGTGTCCGGCTTATGTAAAACGTGCAAAATCAGATAAACTTGAACCCAAATCTAACAAATATTTTTTTATCGGCTATCCGAAAGAAACCAAAGGATATTACTTCTACAATACTAAAGAACAAAAGTTGTTCATTAGTTATAGAGCAAATTTTCTTGAAAAGGAGTTCCTTAGTGAAGGAACAAATAGCTCTAATATTGAACTTGAGAAAGTTCATCAAGTAAAAGGAATAACACAACCCATTAAACCCTTAGATCTTAGTTGATTAGATCAAACTCAAAACCCATTTTATATGCACCATTAAGGTGATCTGGTAGAGTACCACATCAACTGGATAGATATTTAGGTTTTTTAGTCTAGAACAAGGATTCTATTGAGCTCGATGAGAACAACGAGGATCCGATCACCTATATGGATGCTATGCAAAGGACTGACTTAGATAAATGGCTTGATGCCATGAAATCCGAACTTGATTCCATGAAGAAAAATAATGTATGGACATTAGTTGACCCATCCGAAGGGATAAAACCCATAAGGTATAAGTGAGTTTTCAAGAGGAAAAGAGGCATAGATGAAAAGGTAGAGCCCTACAAAGCACATCTGGTTGCCAAGGGGTATCGTCAACGTTATGGTATTGACTATGATGAAACATTTTTTCCCGTGGCAATGCTGAAATCCATTCGGATTATGCTAGCTATAGCAGCACACTCACACTTAGATTATGAGATTTGGCAGATGGATGTTAAAACCGCTTTTCTAAATGGTAATTTAGAAGAATAGGTGTATATGATACATCCTGAAGGTTTTATATCTGAAGACGAGTCTAAAGTGTGCAGGCTATAGAAGTCCATTTATGGACTTAAGCAAGCATCTAGGAGTTGGAACATATGATTTGATAATGTGATCAAATCTTATGGCTTTGTTAAGAATAAAGAAGAACCTTACATTTATAAATGGGCTAACGGTTTTGTTATTATATTTCTTGTATTATATGTGGATGATATTCTCTTAATCGGAAATGATATCCCTGCATTATAAGGAATAAAGACATGGTTATCATCACAATTCTCCATGAAAGATCTGGGAAAAGCCTCCTACATTTAGGGATGAAGATCTATAGAGATAGATCTAAGAGGATGCTTGATCTATTCCAATCTACGTACATTGACATCATGCTAAAGAGGTTTAGCATGAAGAATTCCAAGAAAGGCTATCTTCCGATAGGCCATGGAATTCATCTTTCCAAGAAGGATTGTCCGACAACTCCTAATGAAAAAGAACGTATGAATCGAATTCCATATGCTTCGGTAGTGGGATTGATAATGTACACTATGACATGTACAAGACCAGACGTGGTATACTCACTAGGAGTAGTGAGTAGATACCAATCTGATCTAGGAGAAAAACACTGGCAAGTTGTTAAGATAATCCTTAAGTATTTGAGAAATACTAAGGACCAGTGGTTAGTCTATGGAGAATCTGATTTGAAACTTGTTGGATATACTGATTTCAGTTTCCAATCAAATCATGATGATAGCAAGAGTGTGTCGGATTTCGTGTTTATCCTAAATGGTGGAGCTATTTGCTGAAAAAGTTTCAAGCAACATACAGTGGCAGATTCAGTGTGCGAGATAGAGTACATCACTACATCATATACTACAAAAGAAGCTGTGTGGCTACGAAAGTTCATCTCCGAGCTTAGAGTGGCATTTTCCATAGATGGACCAGTCCTGTTGTACAGTGACAACACTGGTGCCATAGCTCAAACAAAGGAACCATGAGCACATTAGTGCACTAAGCACATAGTGCGCCAATTTTATCTTATTTGATAGATTGTAGACCGAGGTGACATAAATCTTCAGAAGATTGACGGAAAGAAAAACCTAGGTGACCCATTTACTAAAGCACTCAGCATCAAGGAGTTTGACAACTATAAGTTGAAGATGGGTATTAGATACTGTAATGAGTGGCTTTAGGCTAAGTGGGAGTTTGTTGAAAATTGTATCCTAAAGCCAATATTTGATGATTGAGCTAATGTAAATAGCATATAAATTGATATATTAATAAAAGTTATTTGGCAGTTTATTCATTACAAGAACATCTTCTTAATACTCCTGATAGTAATGAAGCCCTCAGGATCTTCTTTCATGATAAAGGAGGATTTATCTTTGAAGGTCCTCAAAAGAGTTTGCTACCAAATGATATACTATAATAGGGCCATAGTACTATCAATTATAGGATGTTGTATATCATATTTATTGATTGTCCTCTTAACCAAGGAGTGTAGAGACACCGGTATGACATACATGTGAAAGTGTAAGAGTATATTTCACCGAACGTGACTCATTTCTGGATACTCTACTATCAAAAGTTAATCCGAGAAGATATAGGTATAAGCATCCTTCAGACCTGAAGATCACAACCAGTGACTTGCAAGCAACTCATTATACTTAGGTTCCGGACCACCTAATCCAGCTACGAAAGGTTACTGGGTGCAGTCAAGTACTTGTGGTAGTCAGTTATGGATCAAGATGGAATTTGACCTATCCCGTTAAAAGGAGAAATACTTGTGTTTCAATTTAGTAAGACCTTGGCCAAGGCACTTCATGTGAAGGTCACATGATCACTAAAGTTGAAATCTCTTTATGGATTTGCTGTTTAGAGTTGACAGGCTCTTAAGCCATCCTTAACATTTGTGGTCAAAAGGATGAATTATGCTGTAACTATTTCTTAGGGTTCTTGGAGTTTGCTTGGCAACTCTTCGATCTATCCGGATGTCGGGTTCCATTGCTAGATGGGCACATTTAGTATAGAAAGTTATTTCTATGCTACCAGCTTAGGTTCGAACATAGAGAGTCACACGCATAGAAGTTTCCTAGGATGATCTATTTACTGATCAACAATCGAGAATTGTATATGATTTAATTAATCAATTTGATTGATTGAATTATCTCAATTGGGTTAAGTACAAGTGAATCATATTCAATTAGGTTTAAGTCTATTAGAAGGACTAATCAATTTTAAATATTGATTTGAAATTAGACTTGATTTGGATTTAAATAGATTCAAGACTAGCCAAATTTGATTTGGGCTAGGACCATGATCTATGTAGGTTCAATCTAATAAATTCAAATCAGCTTAAACCAAAACCTAAACCCAAACCCCATGTATGAAAATAGTTTTCTCGTATAAGGATCTCACATGATGAGATGGCTGAAATCTTGTCTCATGAGAGATTAAATTCTCATGTAGAATTTAATGTATAACATAATCTTCTCTAAATAGTTTCGTTGGAATTCTAAGTGTTAGAATTCATGTATTAGAATTCTTGTTAGAATTAAATAGTTCTGTTGGAATTCTAAGTGTTAGAATTTACATCTCTTTGGTTTTCATCGAACATCGGAATTAACGAAATGCGTCTCTTTGGTTTTCACCAAACGTCAGAATTAACCAAACGTTGCATCTCTTTGGTTCAGTGTCTCTTTGGTTTTTACCGAACGACATAATTCTAAGTGTTAGAATTCAATGGGCTAAGGCTACATTAAGCCTATAAATTAGAGGACATTCTTTACCAGATTATTGAACAACAACGAAATGTTATGGATTGAATTTCTAATGAGTTAGAATAGAAAATCCTGGTGTGATTCTGGTGTCAGAAAGTTTGGTGGATCTTGGAATAAGATTCAAGTGGGAGGATTCAAGATCAGCAAAGTTGTTTTTTCGTGAGCTAGCACTCCTGGGAATCCGATCATTCGGGGCTTCGCGTGGACGATACTAGAGGCCGGACGATTGAACGGCTGCAGAGCATAAAGGATTTACCAATTGCCCTTAAGGTAAGTGATATGATCCCTAGATCTTAAGGCATGCTTCAAGACAAGAAGTATGACTTCTTACCTTGAAGATCAAGATATGATCTTGATGTTTATTTATATGCATATTTAGATCAAACGATCCTATATATAAGGCAAAGATATGATCTTGATGCATGTTAGATAGATTAATATGTAATCTTTAAGTTTTCGCATTGATAATTGTTATCAAATTTTAAAATATGCATGCCTCGGAGTTTATTTCTCCCCCACATATATCATCTAGAATATTTATCCAAAATTTAATAACAAATATACATGTATGACAAGATGGATGAGGATCAGGTTGGGTGGATCCCTACCCATATCCAATGAAATGCACCATTCATAAATTACTCATAATAAAAAAATAATGTAATTTGAAGGTCTCTAATTAATGCATTATATAATTAAAAATATTATTAGTTTATATTATTTAAATTATCTAATTTTTGATCAAATCTATTTTTATATATACATGTACATATATGCAAAGATGCATGTATATGCACACATGTGCATATATATATATATATATATATATATATATATATATATATATATATAGTTTGACTTTGCTATGTTGGAATGGGCTATCTACTTTCATTATGTCAAATTATGGGATATTATGATTCAAACTATTAGATATAATTTACTGTCTATAGAAAATCTATATAATAAAAATAATGCGATGTGAAGTCATTTAATTTATGCATCAAGTGGTCAAAGATATTATTGCCTAAATAACATTTTTTTTCAAGGAAGCCATTTGATGCATAAGATAGGGAGTATTAGGCTCATATAATTTTTAACATATAAAACTTTTAAAGTTATATAGATCACATGTAATAGTTCAGATCATTATCATTAATGTGCAACTCTCATAATCTAAATCTAGACTAAATCAGATTTAAGTGAAGATTATTTTATAAATTATTATTTATTTGTATATAAAAAAGCTTATGATTGGAAGGTTAAGCAGCAAAATAGCGACTTTTCAGCTACTCAACTAATAGTGAATGAAATAATAAAAAAAATACCTCAAGTACATTCTTTTTTTTATGTTATATACTTTTTGTTGCTTTGAGTGCATCTCTCAATAAAAATTTTTGCTTTCTCTTAGTACAGGGTAAACATGTGACTTTTCAGAGGTTATTTGGCTCTGCCACATATATGTGGCTAGCTATTAAAAGAGTATCAAGAAATAGCCCCCTATAATTTTTCTGCCCATATTAATCAACAATGTCGATCGACCCTCTTATGATGAGCTTGTTCAGCAGCTTCAGCAAGCCAACGAAAAGATCGGCACCATGTCCTCAATGCTAAAGAATGTTATGGCCCACATGACTGCGATTGAGACTTCACAGATTGCATGGTCGAGCAACCCTCCACCTCCATCTTCCACTGACATCTTTGATGAGAGAGATTGAATTGTCTATGCATTGTTCACTCTTTTATCTTTTTTTTAAGATGATATTAAATACTTTACTTTGGTTTAAAACATTTTGGTTGTATTTTGGATTTTGGACTTTGTTGATATATTTATTAATGCTATTTAGTTCATGAAATTTAATTTAGAGTTCATTCATAACTAATTTGACTTTCCACAATGAATTTAATATTAGGAGCAAGTTATATTTGCAATAATTTTAAATAAATTTACAATGAAAAAAATATTATTTAGCAACTATCTCTTTTTCGCAAAGAAACTAAATTCGTTACAGATACTCATATTCAGTAATGAATTTGACTAAATAAAACATTTGTTGCAGAAAACATTTAGCAACAAATTTTGTTTCAGCAACGAAAAAAAATTGTTGCGAAAACTCGACTTCAGTAATGAATTATCGTATTTTTTTGGAAAGTAGTAGCAATGAATTTTCTAGATTCCGTAATGAAATGTTTTCGTTGCAAAAGGTAGCCTTTCTGTAATGAATTATATTCGTTGCTAAAAGTAGTGATTTGAGCTTCAGCAATGAACATTCTTAACGAATGGTAACGAATATAAATTCATTGCGAAAAGTTTTTCGCAACGATTTTAGCACTTTCAGCAATGCCAAAAATTCATTATTGAAAGCCAAAAATCTTGTAGTGCTCTGAGATAAATGAAGCAACCTCCTGTGTCTGTTTCTGAAAATTTTCATCCCCAAAATCCGTGTAGCAGGACCTAAATCCTTCATTTCAAACTCAGCTGATAATGCTACCTTTAGATCCTCCACAATAGCTTTACTCTTGCATGCAATTAACATATCATCCACATACAAAAGCAAGTATAATCTGGAATTATCTTCTAAAATCGGAAAATAAACATAGGATCATACTCACATCTAGACATGCTAATGCTCCTTACAAAGGTATTAAACCGCAGATACCACTGACGCGTGACTGCTTCAAATCATATAAGGATATCTATAAACTATATACCTTTCTTTCTGACCCCGGTTCTATGAACCCCTCTGGCTACTCTATATAAATCTCCTCCTCAAATCCCCATGAAGGAAGGCCGTCCTGATATCCATCTGCTCCAGTTTCAAATTCTACACTGCTACAATGCTCAGCAACATCCTAATAGATGTGTGTCGTACCATTGGAGAGAACACCTCATTGTAGTCAATGCCTTCTTTCTGAGAAAATCTTTGGCCATTAACCTAGCCTTATACCTAATCTTCTCCTTCTTTGTGGCTCCTTCTTTGCACTGAAATACCCATTTACAACCAATGGCTTCTTCCACTTGGCAGTGACACCAACCGCCAAGTTGATTCTGTAGGGATTGCATCTCTTTTGCATTGCCTGAACCCACCTATCTCTATCTTGGCTTGTCATTGCTCCTAATAGGTAACTGGTCCTCCACTGGCAGCCACCAATGCATATGACATGGTTTCGCCAAACCTATATCGCTCCGGTTGCCGAATGACCCTCTTTGGCTTATGTAGTGCAATGACGATGCCTATCCCAGGATGTGACTCTCTCTCTGCTCATCTCTGCCGTGGGCATGCATCTGGCTGGTCCCCGAATGTGAAGACATATCTGGAGTATGCTCCACCTGAATTTCATGTCCTCTTGGTGATCCTACAAAAGATAAAATATCATAAGAGGTTAGTTGCTCAGCTGCGCCATGCTGAGCCTCCTACTGCCCACCCTCGTCCGATTGAGCATCTGACTGAACCTCTACCACCTCTGCTTCTTGAAGACTGAACCCTCATCAAAAACACATCCCTGATGATCGTGGCCTTCTCTCCGAGGGATCCCATAGCCTGTATCCTTTACTCCTCGCGGATATCCAATGAACACCATTTTTCGGGCTTTGGCATCCAACTTGGTCCGCTGACTGGCATCCACATGTACAAATGTTGTACATCCAAAAACTCTAATATGGCTAAGCTCCACCTGTCTACCAGACCACAGATACTCTAGTAACCTCCCATCAAGCTTGACATGGGGAGACCTATTCACCAAGTAGGTTGCTGTGTCAACTATGTCACCCAAAATATTTTAGGTAATCCTACTTGCAATCTCATGCATCTAGCTTTCTCCATGAGAGTTCGGTTCATTCTCTTAGCCACTCAATTTTGCTGAGGAGTTCTAACCACTGAAAATTGCCATTTGATTCCTTCGTTTGTGCAAAATTTAGAAACTCCTTGCTTGTGAATTCGCCACTGTTATCAACCGCACCACCTTTACATATCTCCCTGTCTCCTTCTCCACCTCAGCCCACCATGCTTAAAATTTGGAGAAGACCTCTGACTTTTTCTTCAAGAAATATACCCAGACCTTCCTTGAAAAATTATCAATCAGAGTCATGAAATAACTGCCCCATTCCTACCCGAAACTGGAGCTGGACCCAAACTCACTGTGTACTAGCTCCAAGGGACCTGTACTGTGCAAACTGGTAGAAAATTTTACCTTGTGTTGCTTGCCATCTGACATGACTCACAGACCTATGCAACACCCTCATCCAAAGCTGGAATCTTTGTCCGTCATCAGCCCCTCATGCCCCGCTCTCCATGTGACCAAGATGGTAGTGCCACATGCGGTACATATCCTACTTGACTGCACTGCTGTTGCTATGTTCAGACCCTCCACATATCACAAAACCCCAGCTGATACAAATTATTTTCCAGCCTCTTTCCCCTCATCACAACCATGGCACCTTTCATGATGTTGAGTAAACCATTCCCGGAATGACAACTAAAATCAAATCCATTCCTCTCCAGATAACCCAAGGACACTAGGTTCTTCTTCAAGTCAGAATATGCTTCATGAGTAAGAGTTCTCACAACCCCATCAAATATTTTGATCCTAACTGTGCCAACTCCTGCCACCTTGCAAGAATGGTTATCCCCTAATGTCACATTCCCCATATCGATTTTAGTATAATGTGCAAACCAGGACCGGTGCTGTGTATAATGATGTGAGCAGGCTGAATCAAGTAACCAACTATCTACTGTACTTCTGTGTGCATCTGAAACCACCAAGAGGTCCTCCTCGACCCCTACATCTTCAATAGTACTGACATATTCCTTCACTTTCTTCTCTTCTTGAGGTTTCTTCAAAGAGGACAATTCTCTTTATGTGTCCAACCCCATTACACTTGTAACACCTGAACTTGCCTTTGCCTTTCTTTGACTTGGACCTGGATCGGCCCCTATACTTGCTGACCTCCTTGCCTCTGCCAGTTCTCTCTCCTACCTGAGGCCCTCCTGAGGTACACCTTCCCTGTTATCTTTCCCCGCTACTCATTGGATCTCAACACAGACACAATATCTTCATAAGCAGTGTTTCTTTTCCATAAAGCAGTGTAGTAACAAGAGGATCATAAGACATAGGCAATAAACATAACAAGAGAAGATATTTATCTTCTTCCTCCATCTTAAAATCAAGAGTCATCAAATCATTGCATACCTATCATACTTTTGAATATGAAGAACAATCCCCGCCTTTCTGCATCCAAAGACTATATAATTGTTCTTTAACATAAGTTTATTACACATATTTTTGCCCATGTATAGAATGCAACTTAGCCCAAAGACCCTTCGGTTTCTTCTCATCTAGGATACTGTACAAAACTGAATCAGCACGACACCCTCTGATCGCTGCATATGCCTCTTCTTAAGAGACAACCAATCCCCTTCTAACATCTCCTCAGGCTTTGATCCCAAAGCAACATCAAGAAAATTCGCACTAGTAAATCCTCAACCCTCACCTTCCACATGGAGAAACTCCCTTTTCCATTAAAATTTTCAAACTCAACTTTGCTTCCACTACTCATGGTTGATCAGGCCACAAACAGTAATCACAGAGATGAATTAAGAAAAATATCTAGAGGTGAAATCCTGGTTGAAATCCCCTTCTGCAGCCCTTTTAAGAAGTTGACCGGCTCCCTCAACGTACCAAGGCTTCCGTAAAGAGGACTCACCGTGGAACTTTGACCTGGAATTAATGCTGGAATCGAATGCCTGCTTCCTCACGTCTTAATGTTGGAATGCCTCCTCAAACCATGCATCATCAATGGAATTAATTCCATGTTTTCTTTTGATGGAAACTCCAACACGCTTTTGGATCAAAGGACCACATCGTCCATGGCCTCCTTTGGCGTTGACTTTTCTTTGACGCTCCTCACAAAATCTGGACATGGAAGAAATCATGCACGAATTGGAAAAAATTATGCACGAAGCCCCCACAAGGCTTCCTTCCGTGAAGCCTTTCTTCACGTCTTCTTGGAATCCAACGCACAGCGCTTCCCTTCTTGGAACGGGAATCACCTTCCAGATTCACGTCCGCCTGAAGCCGGCCTTCTTGAGTTCTTGGATTTCCACGCGATGGAGAAATTCCGTGACACGTCTTTCCGTTGGATATTGGAAAGAATTTCTTCTTGGCAGCAAGATTTTTTTTTGGATGAATCTAGGATTTGATTTCTCTTTTCTTTTCTTTCCGAGTGCCTCTCTAAAGCTCTGATACCACTTGTTGCGCATCTTCCAGAGATCAGGCGCGTGAGGAAATAGAGGAGAAGAATAGATGGATATAGAAGAAAAAAGAGAATGTCTTTATTTGTCTAAGGTCTCAGCTCACCGGTTACATTCAGAGAGAGCCTTAAATAACCATCCATCTTGGATGATAAGATTTATCCGCACCAGCCTATAACCAACTCCCTAAAATATGGACTATCTAGAAACCTGAGCCCAATTCCCATGGACCCAGTTCCATAACCTACAATTAGGTTATTAAACATTCTCAAAAAAACTTCCTTCTAAGCCATGCAAAAAAGCACTCAAACCCGAGCCTATATACACCATGACTCACATGCTCTCTATTCTTGGGTCACAATCCGACCCAATGACTTAGGAACCTAAGAACTTATGTAGCCTAAGCTCTCAAACCTGTGTAACTCTCCTGAACTTTGGATGTGCCACACCTTAGCTTACAAGAGTATCGCATTAATTATAAGGTTAGTAAATAATCTCAGACAAGCATCAAACGGAAAGACAAGAAGACTTGGACTCAATCAAACATCAAAAGCAGATGCAATGCAATTTTTAGACATTGCATGTAACAATATATATAATACCTTGCAGTAGATAGCAGAGATCGCCACTCACTGTAACAACAGCCCAGTTAACATCTGTCCATCACGGATGTGGCTGAAGTGAGGGTCACACATCCGGTAGATTTTGCGTCTCCGAGGACAGGGATCAAGAGAGAGAGAGAGGTGGAGGAAGTGGGAGTTGATCATAGGAGTCGATCGAGAGCCTTTGTCTTGGAGAAGATAAGAATGGAGGTAGTTGATTAAAGGAGTTGCTCTATACGCGGTGTGAAGTGGAGAAGAGAAATACAAAAGAGAGAAGGGAGACGGGTTGGGGCCTGTGGAAGGGAACCAACAATTAAACTACTGTATAGATAGAGAGAGAACAACACTGTCTAAAGCATATCAAACTTTGTCGTTTTTCATCATCGAAATAATTACAGTTCGTTTAAAATAAGTAATAATCAGTTCATTTAAAATAAGTTACAATTGCAGAATTCATTTAAATAATTAAAATTCTCGAGAAACATAAGATATAAATTATTGAATTGATAAGCGTTACTGAATTGAATTAGGTATGTCCAACTCTATTTATATCTTAAGTGACTGTATATATCCAAGGACATTTTGCGTAGATTCAAATTGTGTTACGCAATATGAACTCTTGACGGCAAATATTTTGAAAAATTTAATTACACCATGTGTACCCATAATAGCGAAAATAATAATAATTAATTAATATACTGGATTTTGTTATGAATGAGGTAAACTAAACACGGAGGGCTCCTTTCCGATCCAGCTAAACGATGCATACCGAAGTCTATCAAGGATCACTGGAACCAACGTTGCTGTGATATATTTATATTATTTTTTTAAAGAGTCATGCTCAAATCCAGTCATCCCTTTTCATGGCAGGTGTATTGTTATTGTGAGAAAGCCTTTGGACGGCAGCTAAGTTTTTTTTTTTAATTATTAAATGTCAGTGAGACCTCTCACACCAGAGATTAAAATGAAAAGTTCTTGAATTCACTAAACCCTCAAGATTTTCAATAGAAAAGCATAGATATAGCAATGGATTGGTATTATTATCATCAAGGAAGAGTTATATCCTAGAGCATTTGGCAAAGAAATTTTTGTCCCAATTAGAACAAGAAGCTAATGCCCAGCACAAAAACCATATCAGTTTAATTACGCGACGAATTCATCTCACCCAAGTTATGTGAATCAACAATGAAGTAAAAACTAATCTATATGACAAAAATTAGAGGAAAGCTAATCAGATTAATTCTTCTAATTAAGGAGTTGAGGTTGTCTTGAAGTCTTTTTTTAAAAAGGTTTTGCAACTTGAGCAATGATAGTTGGGCTTAGTCTGGTCTTGAATGATGATAAGAATATTGGAAATGGGGTTCTAATCCATCATCCAAGTAGAGTTTGCTTCATACAGATCTCTGCAAAAACGTCAAAGCTGCATAATTTATGAAACCTTAATTAGAAAATACATAATTAGATCGCACTTGTACTTGCTATCAGATTGTTCCATAGACAATTGGACCCGCCATCTTTATCTACAACGATCTAACCATATATACCTAAATAGGCTGGCCAAACAAAATTATTTATGCTCAAGGTCTCGCCAATGTATAGTCAATGTGCCCTACACAAGATCTCACATACTCCCTCCATTTAGGTCTTATAAGTCTCATCGGACTAAAGATCTAAATCGAAACCCAATCAATCTAATCACAATCCAAACAACATGATCAATCCAGTCAATCCTAAAAGCATTCTTTTTGCAGTATTCTTTTATCTAGGTGAATGATGGATTGCATCTGCTTACATTATCTCTCTATTGCATAGCGAATATGATACTAAATACTCACTAGCACAAGTATTCATAATATCATTCTCTTCCAAAACCATTGGACCCATTTGTAAATTATATTATTAACTAGCAATTCCTATTTATAAATCTTGATCCTAAGTACTTTAAACAATTTATGTTGAGATCATTTCAACAATTAATAGTGTTGTCAAAATTAATTAAAAATTGAAATAAGCCTTATAACATTAGGGATGGAAATTCAAATATTTGATTCCAAGAGAGCTGGATGGGCCGGCAGAAGGTGGGGATGGAGTGAAATGGGAATTTATTTTTTTCCACGAGCGAGGATGGAGATGAAAAAACTTTTACTTATGAGGATGGAATAGAGATTGTCTTATTTGGTTGGGATAGAGATGGAGATTGAGGTATGCGTTAATATATTAAACTGTTCGCAAAATATT
>UESW01003834.1:2299678-2477654 GCA_900491605.1 Calamus simplicifolius | reverse complement strand
CGGTGTGAAGTGGAGAAGAGAAATACAAAAGAGAGAAGCGAGACGGGTTGGGGCCTGTGGAAGGGAACCAACAATTAAACTACCGTATAGATAGAGAGAGAACAACACTGTCTAAAGCATATCAAACTTTGTCATTTTTCATCATCGAAATAATTACAGTATAGATATAAATTATTGAATTGATAAGAGACATGCGTTACTGAATTGAATTAGGTATGTCCAACTCTATTTATATCTTAAGTGACTGTATATATCCAAGGACATTTTGTCGTAGATTCAAATTGTGTTACGCAATATGAACTCTTGACGACAAATATGCTTTGAAAAATTTAATTACACCATGTGTACCCATAATAGCGAAAATAATAATAATTAATAATACTCTGGATTTGTTATGAATGAGGTAAACTAAACACGGAGGGCTCCTTTCCGATCCAGCTAAACGATGCATACCGAAGTCTATCAAGGATCACTGGAACCAACGTTGCTGTGATATATTATATTATTTTTTAAAGAGTCATGCTCAAATCCAGTCTTCCCTTTTCATGGCAGGTGTATTGTTATTGTGAGAAAGCCTTGGATACGGCAGCTAAGTTTTTTTTTTTTTTTTTTTAATTTAATGTCAGTGAGACCTCTCACACCAGAGATTAAAATGAAAAGTTCTTGAATTCACTAAACCCTCAAGATTTTCAATAGAAAACATGCATAGATATAGCAATGGATTGGTATTATTATCATCAAGGAAGAGTTATATCCTAGAGCATTTGGCAAAGAAATTTTTGTCCCAATTAGAACAACAAGCTAATGCCCAGCACAAAAACCAAGTCAGTTTAATTACGCGACGAATTCATCTCACCCAAGTTATGTGAATCAACAATGAAGTAAAAACTAATCTATATGACAAAAATTAGAGGAAAGCTAATCAGATTAATTCTTCTAATTAAGGAGTTGAGGTTGTCTTGAAGTCTTTTTAAAAAGGTTTGCAACTTGAGCAATGATAGTTGGGCTTAGTCTGGTCTTGAATGATGATAAGAATATTGGAAATGGGGTTCTAATCCATCATCCAAGTAGAGTTTGCTTCATACAGATCTCTGCAAAAACGTCAAAGCTGCATAATTTATGAAACCTTAATTAGAAAATACATAATTTAGATCGCACTTGTACTTGCTATCAGATTGTTCCATAGACAATATTGGACCCGCCATCTTTATCTACAACGATCTAACCATATATACCTAAATAGGCTGGCCAAACAAAATTATTTATGCTCAAGGTCTCGCCAATGTATAGTCAATGTGCCCTACACAAGATCTCACATACTCCCTCCATTTAGGTCTTATCAGTCTCATCGGACTAAAGATCTAAATCGAAACCCAATCAATCTAATCACAATCTCAAACAACATGATCAATCCACAGTCAATCCTAAAAGCATTCTTTTGCAGTATTCTTTTATCTAGGTGAATGATGGATTGCATCTGCTTACATTATCTCTCTATTGCATAGCGAATATGATACTAAATACTCACTAGCACAAGTATTCATAATATCATTCTCTTCCAAAACCATTGGACCCATTTGTAAATTATATTATTAACTAGCAATTCCTATTTATAAATCTTGATCCTAAGTACTTTAAACAATTTATGTTGAGATCATTTCAACAATTAATAGTGTTGTCAAAATTAATTAAAAATTGAAATAAGCCTTATAACATTAGGGATGGAATTCAAATAATGTGAAATTCAAATATTGATTCCAAGAGAGCTGGATGGGCCGGCAGAAGGTGGGGATGGAGTGAAATGGGAATTTATTTTTTTCCACGAGCGAGGATGGAGATGAAAAAACTTTTACTTATGAGGATGGAATAGAGATTGTCTTATTTGGTTGGGATAGAGATGGAGATTGAGGTATGCGTTAATATATTAAACTGTTCGCAAAATATTGAAAAATTTTCATTGTATTAATTTCCATCATAAGATAATATGAACATGAGGAATTCTACCCAATATTACAAGAGCACACATCGAATTTTCTGGACCCTAAAAAAAAAACTCATTTGGTTTTTTCAGACAGATCGTAGTTTGGTCTCTCTTCTTGTTTGTCCATATCTTCCAGCATAGCGAGGCACGGCCGGTAGACATGCATGATCTCTCGAACCCATTAATTCGAGGCTTCGCAAAGACTGGAAGATTCCGGAACTTTTCCTATGGCTGGTGCGCTCGTCTGAACCTGCCTGTGCCTGAATCGTCCTCAATCGGATCAGCATCGACCCCGAGAGCGTCGATCAAGTCCGAGGTCTCCTGCTCTCCGAATCAGTCGACCAGAACTGGCACCAGCCAATCGAGGGTGACTTCCCTCGTAGCATCAGCGCGATCACGGATGAGGCTGAAGTGAGGGTCATACATACATCTGCCACGCATCTCCAGGAGACAAGGGATCAAGAGAGATGCGAGGAGGAAGGGGGAGATGGAAGGATGGAGAGATAACCTGAGCTCGATCCTAGACGGGGGGGACGAGAATGGAGCTTTGCAGATCTTCAAACAAGCTCCAGAATAAGAAGATCAAAACGGTAGAGAAACCATGACGGACATGGGAGTCGTTCAAAATCGTTCGTCGCGGAAGAACATGAGAATGGAGTGGACTAAAGGACTTTCGCCTCCTATCCACGGTGTCAAGTGGACGAGCGATACGAAAACAGGGAAGGGATAGGGGTTGAGGATCGTGGAAGGGAACGAACTGGTGCTCTATTTGAGAGAGCAACCCCTCTGTCGAAAGTATACCGAACTTTGTCGTCCTTCGTCACCGAAATAATTGCGGGTCATTTAAAATACGTTACAAGACTAGAATTCTCGAGAAATATCAGATAAAAAATTGAATTGATAAGAGACATGCATTATGGAATTGAATTGGATACGTCCAACTCTATTTTAAGGGACTGTTTGGACTGGGAATGAATGGAGGGAAGAGAAAAAAAAAAATGAAGGGGTATCATATGTTATTTTATTTGAAAAAAAAGATGAAAGAGAGAAGGAAAACAGAATGAGAGTAAGATTTTTCTTTTTTTTATAGCAAAGGTAAATTTGTTAATCCACAAATCAGGAATAAGTTGGAAAGAATAAAATATTTAAATTAGTAAATGGATCAGCTATATTATTTACAGATGTGATATTCTCAACTGAAACGTCTCCTCTACTATTAGTCTCTCTCACAACGTAAAATTTTCTCTCTATATGCTTTTTTTTTACGATGGTTTCTGGGTTTCTTAGCATTAGTTATTGCTTCATTGTTATCACAGTAGAGTCTAACTGGTTCATGCATATCGGAGCAACTTTTAGATCTTTCAAGAATTTTCAAAGTTAGACTACCTCTTTAGTTGCTTCACAAGCTGCTACATATTCAGCCTTCATGGTTGATCAGCAATGCAGGTTTGCTTGACGCTTCTCCATATAATGGCTTCTGATAAGCGTAATTTGATCATTTAATTCATATACTTTAATAACGACATTAGCTAATTTTTATTAAATTTATTTAATTTTATTTACTTTTCAAAAATTACCTTATTAAACAGAATGTTCAATTTAATCCAGCAATATTACATATTCATACATCAATGTTCCTTGAATTTATATGCATATTAAGAGCACTAAAGAATAAGAATTCAAAAATACTATCTCATTGTCCTACCTAGTAGGCTTGAAATCATAATAAACAATGCTACACCATTAGCTAATCGTTGTTACGTAGCTTTTGTAATGTACCCATTACCTACGAACAATATAGCTGATCCATTCACTAACATTATCGGCTCAGGGTTTTGAGCTACATCTTGAAGTTATGGGAATTAGAGACATATCTCATTTGCTTTAGGGCAAGTGGAAGATTGTTCGGATACGTGCCCATAAGTAAATGACATTTATTATTTTGCTGAATAATTTAAGAAACTTTTTAATGTTATGCTTGCATGCATGTTTTGATGCTTTATAAATATCGAAAATTCCTGGATTATTTAAATGTGACTTTAAATACAGTATATAAGTATTATATGTAGAGGATAATATTTAAAGTAAAATAATCTAAATTTATTTACAATTATAAATTAAAGTTGGGATCTTTAATATAAAATTACTAGCGCAGTTCATTACATTCTAAATGAAACGATCTTATCCGGATTGTTGATAATGAGATCATCGAAATGAAAGTGCTTTATATAATTTGATTATATAGGATTGGAACGCGATTAATTATGAATCTCTAATAAATTTTGTTATTAAAATAGAGTATTCAAAATTAATCAATGATGGTAATATATGAATCGATCTTAATTCTGAGTAATTAATAGACTCCTGTTTATTGTATTATATTTTTTGACATGAGACCGAAACATAGTATCAAATTCTTGGTGTATTAAAAATATAATAATATAAGTAGCTAAGAATATTAATATATAAGATGAAATCCATTTCTTAGTAAAGAAGTCAAATGGATGGTTCCCAAAAGTGTTGATTAGGGGCTTAACAATAAGAGCGCTCAATTTATGATTGGATCATAAATATATTATTCATTATAGAATCAATGGTACTTATGGATAAAGATATAATTAAAGAGGTTAATGAAAAATGCCTAACTTTAATTATGAACCGTTTATGGAGGATTGATTTATATGCATTGACTATATCAATGGACAATTCAAATTCTTTTGATTATAAATAATTTTTATAATTTTGAGAGTTTCAACTTTTTAGTGGAGTAATTTGAAATTAATAATTTTGATATTTAATTAAAGTGTTAATTGAATGTCAAAATTATTGAAGCTTAAAATTATAATGTCCATAATTCATTTGGATGGCTTGTGAACTTTATGATATGTTGGATTGAGTTATTAATTTGGAATTTAGAATTCTAAATTAATTTATACACAGAAATTAATTAGATTATTTCTATTTTGAATAATATGATTATTAAAAGTAAATTTAAAATTATTTTAAATTAAAATTATATTGTGTGTGACACATCGTAGGCATGTTCAACAAGAAGAATAAGTTATTTTGTTGTTGAAAAAATATGGGATCGTGGGAGTCTCTCCCATTTCATCCCACGATAAATATCAAACCAAATCAATAATCGATTTAAAGTAATCTCCAAGAGTTGAAAGTTATCTTTAATTTTTATTAATTAATTAATTAAAAAGGATGGTAGTTATTTTTCTCTTAGAATGTAAGATTTATAAGAGAAAATAATAGAGGATGATTATCATCAACCATAGAGAGATTTATTCTTCATCTTCATTTTATCTCATGACTTGAGAATACAAAGTGAATAAAAAATTTAGTTGTGTGATTTCAACCCAAAATCAAAAATGCCCACTCGTTTATGTTCATCATATTTTGGAGAACGTCTGAAAAGATCCGTAGCGATCAAAAGGATTTGGTGATTCCAAGTGGTGTTAGCGGAGTTCAAGACATTCGACAAAAGGTCAATTTCTTAATCTTCTTATTATTTTTATTATTAATTAATATGGGTATAGATCGCTAAATAAAATTTTTATGATATGCGATTTGATCCTTGTCTCACTTTTGCAAACATTCAAATCATTTTTGAGAACAATAACGCAATTTGAAACTATAACAAAATGTCGTTGGTTATGTATAGTCACTTAGGATATCTTTGGATATTTGTAGGGAAATGAAGGAGGGAGTAAAAAAAAAGAAAAGGAATGAAAGGGGAAGAAAGGGAAAGAAAGGGTTGTTCTTTTTCTCTTGTTTGGAAAGGATGAAATGGAGAAGATGAGTAATATCAATTATCTTTTTTGGAAAGAAAGGAAAAACAAAAAAAAGAAAAGAGTTATATGACAATTATATCCCTTTAGAATATGGAATGAACTGTGATAATGATTAATGAAAGAATGAAGAATAGAAAATAAAAAGAACATTTTGAACTTTTTAAAAAATATAACTTAAATATTTTTCTTCCCAACTTATCCTCGATTTGAGGATTAGCAAATTTATCTTCACTAGAAAAAAAAATCTTATTCTCATTCTCTTTTCTTTTTTCTTTTTTATTTTTTTTAAATATAACTTATGATCTTATCCCTAACTTTCTTTCCCTTCACTCTATTCACCCCAGTCCAAATGGTCCCTTAAAATAGAGTTGGAAGTACCTAATTCAATTCCGTAACGCATGTCTCTTATCAATTCAATTTTTTATCTGATATTTCTTAAGAATTCTAGTCTTATAATGTATTTTAAATGACCCATAATTATTTCGGTGACGAACGACAAAGTTCGGTATATATATATAATAGAGCACCAGCTCGTTCCCTTCCACAACCGTCAACCGCTATCCCTTCCCTGTTTTTGTATAGCTCCTCCACTTCACGCCTTGGATAGGCGAAAGTCCTTTAGTCCACTCCATTCTCATAGTTGCTATGACAACCAGATGCAATGTTACATTAGATAATCTTTAACTTGCCATTATCTCAACTAAACCTTAACCAAGATGCTTATAACTGTTACATGTATTTATTATATGACTTGAAAGTGTTGCTTTTCCTTTGATGATGTTGCATGATGTTAAATATGATTTATTTATTATTTAAATATGATTATTTCATGCATTAAGTCCTAATTATAAATAAAAAATTACTGCTCTTATATATTTTGTTACATGTTATACATCTATGATGATAGCTCATATTGTGTGGCAATACGTAGGGTAGAAGGTTTTTACTGAGCTTAGGTTCAATCAATTTTTTTTTTTATTTTCATTTGTATAGATCCACAGGATGCTTGAGCTCGGTTCTTAAAATTGAATTGGAACAAAAAAAAAAATACTAGAGACATTTAGATGATTTGATACCTATGCTTATTATAATAAATATATTTGAACTAAATGATCATATTAATATTGGTTAATTTTTAATTATATTTAGTGATTATATAATCAATAAATTATAAAAAATAGGTGCTTTTGTAATTTTAGGATATTACTTAAGAATGTGCTCGTGGTTCCTTTGCTTGAGCTATGGCACCAGTGCTGTCACTGTATAACAGGACTGGTTCATCTATGGAAGGTGTCACTCCAAGCTCGGAGATGAACTTTCGCAGCCACACAGCTTCTTTCGCAGCATCTGATGCAGCGATGTACTCTGCCTCGCACACCGAATCTGCCACTGTATGTTGCTTGGAACTTTTCAGCAAACAGCTCCACCATTTAGGATAAACACGAAACCCGATACACTTTTGCTATCATCATGATCTGATTGAAAACTGGAATCAGTATATCCAACAAGTTTCAAATCAGACTCTCCATAGACTAACCACTGGTCCTTAGTATTTCTCAAATACTTAAGGATTGTCTTAACAACTTGCCAGTGTTTTTCTCCTGGATCAGATTGGTATCTACTCACTACTCCTAGTGAGTATGCCACATCTGGTCTTGTACATGTCATGG
The DNA here is from genome assembly GCA_900491605.1 of Calamus simplicifolius. Lineage (NCBI taxonomy): Eukaryota > Viridiplantae > Streptophyta > Magnoliopsida > Arecales > Arecaceae > Calamus > Calamus simplicifolius. The sequence continues at coordinate 2,470,203 of UESW01003834.1, read as the reverse complement.
TGTACATAATCGATCCTACTGCCGAAGCATATGGAATTCGACTCATACGTTCTCTTTCATTAGGAGTTGTCGGACAATCCTTCTTAGAAAATGAATTCCATGGCCTATCGGAAGATAGCCTTTCTTGGAATTCTCCATGCTAAACCTCTTTAGCACTGTGTCAATGTACGTAGATTGGGATAAACCAAGCATCCTCTTAGATCTATCTCTATAGATCTTCATCCCTAGGATGTATGATGCTTCTCCCAGATCTTTCATGGAGAATTGTGATGATAACCATGTCTTTATTCCTTGTAATGCAGGGATATCATTCCCGATTAAGAGAATATCATCCACATATAATACAAGAAATACAATAACAGAATCGTTAGCCCATTTATAAATGCAAGGTTCTTCTTTATTCTTAATAAAGCCATAAGATTTGATCACTTTATCAAATCGTATGTTCCAACTCCTAGATGCTTGCTTAAGTCCATAAATAGACTTCTGTAGCCTGCACACTTTAGACTCGTCTTCAGATATAAAACCTTCAGGCTGTATCATATACACCTGTTCTTCTAAATCACCATTTAGAAAAGCGGTTTTAACATCCATCTGCCAAATCTCATAATCGAAGTGTGCTGCTATAGCTAGCATAATCCGAATGGATTTCAGCATTGCCACAGGAGAAAACGTTTCGTCATAGTCAATACCATAACGTTGACGATACCCCTTGGCAACCAGACGTGCTTTATAGGTCTCTACCTTTCCGTCTGCGCCTCTTTTCCTCTTGAAAACCCATTTACACCCTATGGGTTTTATCCCTTCGGGTGGGTCAACTAATGTCCATACATTATTGTCCTTCATGGAATCAAGTTCGGATTTCATGGCATCAAGCCATTTATTAGAGTCAGTCCTTTGCATAGCATCCATATAGGTGATCGGATCCTCGTTGTTCTCATCGAGTTCAACAGGATCATCGTTCTGGACCAAGAAACCTAAGTATCTGTCCGGTTGATGTGGTACTCTACCAGATCGCCTTAATGGTGCATCTAAAATGGGTTTTGAGTTTGATCTAATCAACTCAGATTCTAAGGGTTCACTGGTTTGTGTTGTTCCTTCTACTTGATGAACTTCCTCAAGTTCAACATTAGAGCTATTTGTTCCTTCACTAAGGAACTCCTTTTCAAGAAAAACTGCTCTATTACTAATGAACAACTTTTGTTCTTCAGTATTGTAGAAGTAATATCCTTTGGTTTCTTTCGGATAGCCGATGAAAAAATATTTGTCAGATTTGGGTTCAAGTTTGTCTGATTTTGCACGTTTCACATAAGCCGGACACCCCAGACTCTCAGATAGGTAAACCGGTTTATGTCCATACCACATCTCATGTGGAGTTTTAGAAACAGACTTACTTGGAACCTTATTAAGAATATGACAAGCTGATTCTAATGCGTATCCCCAAAATGATATTGGCAAGCTTGCAAAACCCATCATGGACCGAACCATGTCTAACAGAGTTCGATTCCTTCTTTCCGACACACCGTTATGTTGCGGTGTTCCAGGAGGAGTCCATTGGGAGAGAATCTCATTCTCCTTTAAATATGTCACAAATTCATTGGAAAGGTATTCGCCTCCTCGATCTGATCGAAGGGTCTTAATACATTTTCCTGTTTGTTTTTCTACTTCTTTATGATATAGTTTGAACATTTCAAACGATTCAGATTTATGTCGCATAAGATAGACATAACCGAACCTAGAAAGGTCGTCTGTAAAAGTAATGAAGTAGTAGTATCCACCTTTGGCACAAGTGCTCATTGGTCCACATACATCAGTATGTACTAGACCCAATAGCTCTTTGGCTCTTTCACCTTTTCAGTAAAAGATGACTTGGTCATTTTACCAAGAAGACATGATTCACAGGTAGTTAATGATTCACAATCATCAACTCGAAGGATGCCCTCCTGAGTTAACCTGTTTAATCTGTTCTTATTGATATGACCCAGCCGATGGTGCCAAAGATAAATATCTGTGACATCAGTTGTTCTAGGGCGCTTACTTGATTGTACACTACATTCACAGGCTGTGATAATATATAAATGCCATTAGATAAATGCCAGTCATTACAGTGACTCCATTCATAATGATATTCAAAGTAACATCCTTTATTGAAATTTCATAATTATTTTTGGCCAGAAGGCCTACAGAAATTACGTTCAATAAGAACGTTGGGCAAAAATGACAATCATTTAGTATAATGACATTTCTATTGAAAACTATTTCAAGAACTCCTAATGCCAGTACTGGAACTAATCTTCCATCGCCGACATTTAAGGAATCTTTCATTGTCCTCAAATCTTCTGGTGACCTGTAGTCCCTGCAATGAATTGCAAATGTTAAAAGGACTCCCGGTATCCAATACCCAGGTCTGATTATCATATACAGAAAAATTACAAGGTGTTATCATATAAATACCTTGTTGAGCAACATCTTGCTCCTTTTTCTTCTTTGGCCTGTTTGGATCAAGTGTGGCAATGTAAAGAGGACAGTTCCTCTTCCAGTGCCCTTGCATCTTGCAGTGAAAGCATTCAGCTTGACTTTTATCAACTTTCTTCTTCTGCATCTGACCCCTTATAGATGTCCTAGCATGTTGCACCCTTTTATTATTCTTTTTCTTCTTCCCTTTCCCAAAGGGTTTACGCCCTACCTTAGATCCTTCAACCACATTAACCAAACCCTTAGAGAGCTGGTTATCCTTCTCAAAGTTCTGTAACAACCCCAACAAACCGTGGTAGTTGACTGCAGGCTTTGTCATTCGAAAATGAGTAAGGAAAGGTCGGAAGGATGGAGGCAAGGAATTCAGGATCGCATCTTTTCCCAACTGCTCATGTAAGGGAAAGCCGAGCTTGCTTAGGAGTTCTATCTTCTCGATCATGTACAATACATGATCAGTGACAGGAGATCCATCTCTCATTCGAGCATTGAAAATAGCACAACTAGTCTTGTGCCTTTCAACATCGTCGGGTGTGCCGAAAGATTCATTCAACGCTTGAATGATTTCTTCTGGCTGAGCATTCTCGAACCGGCGACCGAATTCATCGTTCATTGCTGCTAACATGATACAACGCATGCTAGTTCTATCATTGAGCCACTTCTGATAAGTGTCTCTCTCAGAACTTTGGGTGTTTGCATCAGGTATCTTTGGTGCAGGATTATTCAGAATATATAGAATCCTCTCATGCTCAAGGACGATCTTAAGTTTTCTGAACCAGCTATTGAAATTGAACCATTCAATTTGTCACTATCCAATAGGGACCTTAATGATAAATTAGTGGCCATGTTCTGCATAAGAAAAAACTAAAGTTTATTAGTATATAAATTGATTCAGTCTAAAGACTTGGACTTTAGTCTAAAGATTCTCCCACTATTTTGTTCAAATTGGCAGCCTCTACACCCCAATTCGAAGAATTATTCTTAATTCTTTAGCGGGCACTAAGATCTACATAAACTACATACAGGCCCAAGTGAAGCTTGGCTAACCCATATGCATCTAAGAGTAGGTTCAAAACCAATTGTTTCCCCAAACAATTCTTAGTGTTCAGTTTTGCCCCATGTACCTCTTCAGCAGGCATGAAGTGCCTCCACTGAAAGTTCTGGTTAGGTCCAACCATTAAATGATATAATCAGTGTAACCTATCAATAGACAACCAAGCCCGAGTGAAGCTCGGCTCACCTGACTGTTTATTTAATAGTTACGCTGACTTATCATATAATGAATGATAATTCCGATGGTTGACAAGCACCAGGCATGGAGTGCCTCCAATGATTATCAAGACATCGACTCATTATCACCCACCTTAATGGGAGGCTATGATCTAGTTATCATATAACTATTTCATTTTAAGGACCTAATAATTTTAGAGGATTTTAATAATATGAAGATAAATTGACTAATCAAGTTCTTCCACTGAATCTATGAAATCGGTAGAATGAAACAAGATTAAGTCAGGTTAAGTGGCACCTAAATCAGTCAGACTGATATCCTTACAGGCATGGGTCAACCCGAATCAGGTAAATGATCTGAATCATAAATGGTTCACCACAATGACCAGGTGAGAGATCGATGGGAGGGATATGCCATTAACTCGTTAAAGACGCATCAATACGAGTAGCTCCCAATTAAAAACCATTCGATCGTTGATCCTAGAGCAAACTTGCCATCCTACCTTGACATCATATGGTTAACCAATTCTGATTTGACCATCTAATAGATTCATGCTCAACCACGGAGCCTAATCTACTTCCATTTGGTTTAATCAAAGAGAAGGACTTGATCAACTACAACTATTGTTTGATTTAGAGCATTCTTAACCTAATCTAATTAGATTTGAACAAATACTCTTTTAGTCCAGTTGATTTAAACCTTAGAGTCTAACCCTTTATGGACCCGATTTAGCTAACCCAAATGATTAAATATATTTCATGTTAACATGTCATATATTTCAATCAAGCATAATGTTACTACTCATAATTCCTATATTTAGATCATATCTAAAAAAAAAAATTATGAACTAATATTTGACATTCAAATAAAACTCTCATAAATATTTGTATGTTTTATAACATAGACATCATGCCATCATATATCATATCTATGTTTTTATACTAAACATGCAAATATTATGATTTTATACAACATCAATATGTATCAAATATAAAATATCTTTTGAGAGTGTATGTAATCTATGTTTTGATGCCAAAGCATTAATTTAAATTTTCTTTAAACAAAGCATCAACGATAAAACAATCGCACGACAATATGTCACAGAATACCTCATTGAATGGATAATTCGGATTTTCAATCCACCTGTGACCATATGGCCTTGTGATAAGTTTTAGCCATAATTACACAATTAATGAGAATATTAATTTACATGCAATAAATTAGATCATTAACGAAACCATGGCTCTGATACCATTTGTTGGGAGAAATAGTCTCCGAGGCATGCATATTTTTAAAAATTGATAACTATTATCATTGCGGAAATTAAAAGATTACATGTTAATCTATCTAATGCATCAAGATCATATCTTTGCCTATATATTCAGGGTCGTTTGATCTAAAATATGCATATAAAAACATCAAGATCATATCTTGATCTTCAAGATGACTAGTCACACTATTATCTTGAAGCCTGCCTTAAGATCTAGGGATCAAATTACTTACCTTAAGAACAGTAGGTAAATCCTTATTGCTCTGCAGCCGTTCAATCGTTCGGCCTCTAGTATCGTCCATGCAAAGCCCCGAATGATCAGATTTTCGGGAGTGCTAGCTCGCGAAAAAATAGCTTTGCTGATCTTGAATCCTCTCACTTGAATCTTCCTCCAAGATCCACCAGGCTTCCGCTAACACCAGAATCACCGAAATTTTCTATTCTAACATTTTAGAATTACAATCCACGACAATTTAGAATTACAATCCACGACAAATCGTGTATTGTTGTTCTATTTTTTGTTCTGTGTTCTCTAGTGAGGGAATGCCCTCTATTTATAGTCTAGATTTAGCCTTGACATTTAATTCTGACATTTAAGAATCCGCAAAAGCGAAGAGACGCCGAAGGCGCGGCGCTTGGTTTAATTCTGATGTTCGAAAAAAACCAAGAAGTCGCGGCGTTTGGTTTAGTTCTGTCGTTCGAAGAAAACCAAAGAGACGAGGGATAAATCCAACGTTCGGTAAATAAATGTCATGCATTAAATTTATCTCATGAGATGAGATTTTAGCCATCTCATCATATGAGATCCATATTCGAGAGGTTTGGGTTCTGATCTGAATTTATTTGACTTAACCCACATAGATCATGGTACAAGCCCAAATCAAATTTGGCTAGTCCTGAATCTATTTAAATTCAAATCAAGTCTATTTCAAATCAATATTTGAAATTGACTTGTCCTTCTAATAGACTTAAACCAAATTGAATCTTATTCAATTGTACTTAACCCAATTGAGATAATTCAATCAATCAAATTGATTAATTAAATCATATACGATTCTCATCGTTGATCAGCAAATAGATCATCCTAGGAAACTTCTATGCGTGTGACTCTCTAGGTTCGAACCTAAGCCGGTAGCATAGAAACAACTTTCTATACTAATCGATGTGCCCATCTAGCAATGGAACCCGACGTCCGGATAGATCGAAGAGTTGCCGAGCAAACTCCAAGAACCCTAAGAAACAGTTACCGTATAATTCATCCTCTTGACCACAAATGCTAAGGATGGCTTAAGAGCTTGTCAACTCTAAATAGCAAATCCATAAGTGATTTCAACTTTAGTGATCATGTGACTTTCACATGAAGTGCCTTGGCCAAGGTCTTGCTAAATTGAAACACAAGCATTTCTCCTTTTAATAGGATAGGTCAAATTCCATCTTGATCCACAACTGACTTCCACAAGTACTTGACTACACCCAGTAACCTTTCGTAGCTGGATTAGAAATCCAGGTGGTCCGGCACCTAAGTACAATGAGTTGCTTGTAAGCCACTGGTTGTGATCTTCAGGTCTGAAGGATACTTATACCTATATCTTCTCGGATTAACTCTTGACAGCGGAGTATCCGGAAATGAGTCACGTTCGGTGAAATGTACTCCTACACTTTCACCTGTATGTCATACTAGTGTCTCTACACTCCTTGGTTAAGAGGATAACCAACAAATATGATATACAACGTCCTATAATTGATAGTACTATGGCCCTGTCATAGTATATCATTTGGTCGCGAATTCTTTTAAGGACCTTCTAAGATAAATCCTCCTTTATCGTGAGGAAGATCCTAAGGGCTTTATCACTTTCAGGAGTATTAAGAAGATGTTCTTGTAATGAATAAACTGCCAAATAACTTTTATTAATATATCAATTTATATACAATTTAATCAGCACAATCATCAAATGATTGGCTTTAGGATACAATTCCCAACATCAGCATGACCATCATGCTTCTGCTGCAGCAAAACTTTAGTGAACGGATCGGCAATATTATCTTCCGTGGGGACTCGTTCTATTTTTACATCATTTCTACCAATAATATCTCTAATTACATCGTATCTCCTGAGTACATGTTTGGACCTCTGATGAGACCTTGGCTCCTTAGCTTGCGCAATAGTTCCATTGTTGTCACAATACAAGTGTACTGGATCAGCAATGCTTGGAACTACACCAAGTTCAGTGATGAACTTTTTGATCCAAACCGCTTCATTGGCTGCATCTAATGCTGCAATGTACTCGGACTCGGTTGTAGAGTCGACAGTCATTTCTTGCTTGGAACTCTTCCAGCTGACTGCACCACTATAGAGTGTAAAGACATAGCTTGATTAAGATTTATAATCATTTTATCATACTGGAAACTAGAATCCGTATAACCCTGAACTATGAGTTTGGGTCCTCCATAAAGCAAGAACATATCCTTAGTCCTTCGTAAGTACTTAAGGATATTCTTGATGGCCATCTAATGTTTCTCACCAGGGTTTGCCTGGTATCTACTAGTGATACTCAATGCATAAGAAACATCAGGTCTCGTACATAGCATCGCATACATGATGGATCCGATTGCTGAGGCATATGGAATCCTATTCATGTGCTCTCTCTCCATTTGGGTCTTAGGACTCATGTCCTTGGAGAGATGTATCCTATGCGATACCGGCAAGAATCCCTTCTTGGATTCCTCCATGCTAAATTGTTTTAGCACTTTATCTATGTACGTGATTGGGACAATCCAAGCAACCTCCTAAATCTATCTCTATAGATCTTAATACCCAGTATGTAGGCTGCTTCTCCTAAATGTTTCATGGAGAACTTGCTGGACAACCATTCCTTCACTTCTTGCAGCAAGGATACATTGTTTCCTATCAATAATATGTCATCTACATATAATATCAGGAAAATAATAACACTCCCACTAACCTTCTTGTACACACATGGATCATCCTCATTTTTAATAAAATCAAACTTTTTGATTGTTTCATCAAAACGGATGTTCCAACTTCTAGAGGCTTGCTTAAGTCCATAAATGGACCTTTGCAGCTTGCATACCTTTTGAGAATCAATGGACTCAAAACCCTCAGGTTGTGTCATATACACATCCTCCACTAAATCACCATTTAGGAAGGCGGTCTTGACATCCATTTGTCATATCTCATAATCGTAATAGGCTGCAATCGCAAGCAAAATCCTTATGGACTTAAGCATGGCTACGGGCGAAAAGTTTCATCAAAGTCAACACCTTGCCTTTGCTTGTAACCTTTTGCAACTAGCCTTGCCTTATAGGTAATCACATTACCATCCATATCTGTCTTCTTCTTGAAGACCCATTTGCACCCAATGGGTTTTATTCCTTCAGGTGGATCAACCAAAGTCCATACTTGGTTGTCGTACATGGAGTCCATTTCAGACTTCATGGCTTCAAGCCATCTCTTGGAGTTAATGTCACTTATTGCTTCCTCGTAGTTAGTAGGCTCATCATCTTCTATAAGAAATCCATATCTCTCAGGAATATGATGTGTTCTACTAGACCTACGTAGCTGATGTGTGCTTGGAGCTATCTGTGGCTCCACCATTTCTGATAAAGGCTCACGTAAATGTTGCCTGAATGTGAGTTGAGTCTCCTGCTCAACTCCCACTGCATTTGACATTTGCTCCATGTCATCTAATCGGTCTGTGTCAATTTATGGTTCTTGAGTTTCACTAATCAATATTTCTTCCACTATCGTTTCTTAGAAAAATCTCATTCTCTAGAATATGGTATGCCTTGAGACAAAAACCTTTTGCTCGAGGGGATGGTAGAAGTAGTATCCTTTTGTTTCTTTAGGATATCCCACAAAATTACACTTGTCAGATCTAGCTCCCAGCTTGTCTGACTCATTACGCTTTACATAAGCATAGCAACCCCAAATCCTTAGATGACTAAGGTTGGTTTCTTTCCACACCATATCTCATAGGGAGTGGAGCTGACCGACTTAGATGGAACTCGGTTTAGAGTGTATTCGGCTGTGTGTAGGGCATAACCCCAAAACATGTTTGGAAGATTTGCAAGGCACATCATTGATCGCACCATATCTAATAATGTGCGATTTCTCCTTTCTGATACACCATTATGCTGTGGCATACCAGAAGGAGTCCACTGAGAGAGAATCTCATTCTCTTTCAAATATTCTAAGAACTCATGGCTTAAGTATTCCTCACCTCGATCTGATCAAAGTATCTTAATACTTTTGCCACTTTATTTTTCTACCTCGGATCTGAATTCTTTGAACTTTTCAAAGGCTTCAGATTTGTGCTTCATCAGATATACATAACCATACCTGCTATGGTCATCTATAAATGTGATGAAGTAAGAAAAACCTCCTATTGCTTGAATATTGATAGGACCACATACATCCGAATGTACTAGTCCTAAACATTTAGTTGCTCGCTCACCCTTTTTAGTAAAGGATGACTTAGTCATTTTGCCACGTAAGCATGACTCACATTCCTCAAATGATTCCCAATCGAATGAGCCCAAGTAGCCATCCTTATGTAACTTGGTTAAATATGTTTCATTTACATGGCCTAAATGACAGTGCCATAGGAACGAGTTCTTAGAATTATTTGATTTTAATTTCTTAGTTTCTATATTGAGAATAGGGTATTGTAAATTCAAAACATAAATCCCGTTGAACATTTCAGCAGAACCAAAGAACATTTCATTTTTAAAAATTAAAATTCCTTTATTTTCAATTTCAAATGTATATCCATCATTTACAAGACATGAAACGAAATAATGTTCTTTGTTATGTTTGGAACATAGTAACAATTATTAAGCTCCATTACAAGCCCAGTGGGCAAAGACAAAGAACAAGATCCTATAGCTAAAGCAGCAACCTTTGCTTTTTTCCATGCGTAGGATCACTTCATCTTTTTCCAGCTTTCTACTGCTTCTTATCATCTGCATATTAATACAAATATGAGATCCACAACCGGTATCCAATACCCAAGTGGAATAAGAAGTAACATAAGAAAACATCTCAATCATAAATATACCTGATGTAGAAGCATCTGTATGTTTCTTTTCTTTCAGGCTAGCCAGATAAGCCTTGCAGTTTCGCTTCCAGTGCCCTTCCTTGCCATAGAAGTGACACTTTCCCTTTGCTACTTTGTTTTTCTTAATGCCCTTATTTGGTTTAGTCGCCTTGGCCTTTTGGACCTTATTCTTCTTTGGCCGCTTCTTACGAGCGCCAGAAGACTCCACGACCATAACCTGCCCCTTTTCTTTCTTAATGTTGGGCTCGGCATTTGTCAGCATATTCGCGAGCTCAGGTAGAGATGTCTCTAACTTGTTCATATTGAAATTAAGAACAAACTACGAATAGCTGGGAGGTAATGACTGTAGAACCAAGTCAATACTTAGTTCATGATCCATCACAAAACCCAATCGTGCCAACTTCTCAATCAGATTGATCATTTTTAGTACGTGGGCACCCACTGATGAATCCTCAGTCATTTTGCACTGAAACAGCTCTTTAGAAGTTTGAAACCTCTCATATCGAGACTATGCACCAAACAACTCTTGAAAGTGCATCAAAATCTCCTGAGCATTCATATGCTCATGCTATTTCTGAAGATTAGGTGACATCGAGGCCAACATCAAACACGTGGCCATGTCTTCAACATCTTTATACCGGTTGTATGCCACATGAATCTCAGTCGGAGCATCCGCTGGTGGGACCTTTGGTGCAACCTCATTTAGGACAAAAAGAATTTTCTCAGATCGAAGAACGATCCTTACATTCCTTAGCCAATCAGGGAAGTTGAGTCCAGTCAATTTGTTGGATTCTAAAATATTCTTAAGGTTGATGTTTACACTCATGGTTTCTCTGATAACCTACATAAAATTAGAACGAGTCAATTATTATGAATACTAATCACCAACTTAATATGGTAATTCTAGATTTTTAATTAAGTTAGTTTCTTCCACTATTTTATCAAGGTTAATAGCCCTCTCTATTAATCTCGAGAAATTGGCATTCAATTTTTTTAGTGGGCTAGGATCCTCATTTGAATTACCTTGACCTTGGCTTTGGCACAACAAATCTCGGTAAGCAAATTTGGTAGATAATCATCAATCACATCTAATGTGACTCCTCGATCATTTAGGGGACATTGCTTGTCAATCACATCCATATGTGATCACCCTAAAGTTTGCCTCTAGATTAGACTGACCTGACTTTGCCAATTATGCCAGCTAATCTAGTTAAGTCAACCCATTGTTCATAATCAACTCCTCATAAGTACACTCGACCTTGGCTTTGGCACGACAAATCTCATGACCTAATGATTTTGTATCATGTGAACAATGGAAAGCTTATGACTTAATATTCGTGGAGGGATTTAGTGCATATAGGTCCCATCTACATCTACAATATTTGTACTATGCTAGGTTACATATCCTATACGTAGATTTTAGATTAATCTCAATTAACCTTAATTTCATAAGATCCAATCTATGATTGGGACTCCTAATCAAATTAGGATCCTGATCACTATCTAATTTAGAAACCCTAATTATATAACCAAATCAATTGCTACCATCCTGATCAACCTTAATTGATTTAATCAATTAAGAGATTTTCTTAACAATGGCCAGATCAGCTGATCAATGGGGTCCTATTTAGCATACCCTTCGATCCATTGAATGGGTTTTCCAGGCAGCAAACGGAGCAATTAAAAACCATGATCAAACCTTTCTAGACACCAATGTAGTTAAGCCCAATTGATTAGATCAATTATGGATCATAGGATTAAACAATGACATGGTTAAGTCTAAGTTTCCTAAATCTTTATCATCTATTACATTTTATGATAACTTTAGATAGTGATCTAGCTAGGGTATTATGATAAGAATTCTTAATTTAAATTTTAAAATTTTTTATCATTTATTACACATTATCATATGTCAGTTTCACATCCCATGTAAATCCTAATGCCTCTAACAAACCCTAATCATATTCTTGTCATGATAAGATTTTAGATTCAAAATATAAGATTTTAAATTCCATATGATTACTTTTAATCATAATCTTATCTTGATCCAAATATCCAAACTAAGTTTTCAATGTTCATTATCATAAGAATATCAAATCTTAATCATATCAATAATCATGTTAAAATTAAATCCTAAACATGATTTCTAGGATTTCAGCATATAGTATCTATCATGCATAAATAATAATTGCTATTTTAACATGACACATATGATTAAATCTAAATGAATTATTGTTTATTATCATATAATAAATTTTATCTCTGATATCACATATCAAAGTACTCTATTTTAACATGATAATGAACATGCATAAATCTAATCAAATAATAACATTTTATTATATTTTAGATTTATTATCAGCATATAAAACTCTTCATGATTTTAAGCATAATCATATTATCAATTATATTGACTCAAGTATCCTACCAGATTAATGAATCTGTAGCCTAAGGAGGCTCTGATACCACTGTTGGGAATTATGTATACAAGATATGAATCTAATTCATATAAACATTGCGGAATGTATAAAATAAAATTCTCAGATGCCCAGGATCCTTAGGAATAGATTCATTATATCTCAAATAAAATCTAATTTTATTCATACCTGAGTCCTTTATCGATGTAGATGAGGATGAAGCCAGTTAATCCTTTGCCACTAGCCATCCATGTGTTTGGCCTCTAACGGTGATCCACGGAGAAGAAGGGATGAAGACCTCCAAGGTATGAAGATGACACTACAAGAGAGAGAGAGGGGTGCTAGCGCCTCTTGAATCCCCTTACAGAAATACAGAAGATATTTTGAAGAAAGATCTAATCTTTTTCTTCTCTTTCTCTACCTTCCTAGTAGGAAGGAACCATATTTATAGGGTGAAAAGGAGACGTTCCAAGGAAGAAGAAGAGACCTCTCTTCATGTCATGGTAACTTTAATCCAAAGAAACAGAAGAAACTCCCATTTTCATGGTAACATTAATCCAAGAAAATGAAAGAAACTCTCATTCTCATGGTAACGTTAATCAAAGTATCTCAATCTTAGCCTTTGAAATAGGAATATCTCATAACTATATGCCCCAATTTGTACGTGTTCATCATTGAACCATAGAGATTCATCATGCCTCATCCCATGGGCATGATTCCATCTTGACATGGCTGAGATTGGCCATTCATACCCGAATAATCAAAGCCATCCATCATATGGATCAAGTCATATCTGGGTATCCAATTATTTGTTCATCATATGCACAAATAATTTCTCCTTAACATTCCTTCTACTATAATGGATCATATCCATTATTATTATATCTTCTTTAAATTGGGTCTCACCCAATTATATAATTGATCATCTTATCTGAATTAAATCTAATTTAATTCTTATTTTAATTCATCCAAAATTCTCCTTAATGCGTGTGACCCATTAGGCCCTTTAACATGTTGGCAATAATCATGTCCTAATCATAGACCCTAGGAATGATTGGACAACTCTTTGTCCAAGTCAACAATATGATTATAGATCATGAAAGGCCTCTAGCAAAGCATCATGACCACCCAACTGCTAAAGGTTTTGTTGACGTGACCATCAATACCTGTCCATAAACGGTTACCATATGATCAAATCCTTTCGTCACATATCCAGATCAATCAGTGGTATGGAATGTGTCAACCCTGTAATTGATCTTTGTTTACTTGATCTCAGGAAAAATTGACTCATATGAATTAGAACTTTAAAACCATTTCGAATTCCAACTCAACCTTGCAAGGATTTAACAATCAATTTAATCCATCAAGTGGCCATGGGATATAACCCTTTCTATCAAGAAAGACGAATCTTGTTTTGATCAAACACCATCTTCATGTGCTTCATGTCCTACCCAATCAACACCATATTTGCCACCCATGGCTAGAGCGACGTTTGGATGCCGTCAAAGCATGACATTCAACACATGAGATGCTATGAAGATCTCAAGTCAAAGGATCACTCACACTACCGTCATTTAGAGATCAACCATCGACACTATATAGAATATCCATATGGGATCTCTATACGGGTCATCAAATGCATCGTTACAATAACGAGCATCCACACACCTATCCAAGTATCTTCATCTTCAGCTTGTGAAATCAGCTGCTCATCCCAAGGGTGAGGATATGCAATGTGTACTAGTCTCATGGTGTTCGATGGTGTCCAGTCCCATCTACACATCGATCAGAAAGTTTAAAGAATCGAACCATAACGTGCAATTTGGATCTCACAATTTGTAATCTCTATTAAAAATTCCATATGCACAGTTCACATTCTTTTGGACTTTATCTCACAGACATATATCAAATATATTATAAAAATATCTGGATAGATAAAGAAACCATTTTATTTGATTTGTATTCATAGAATGTATATAGCATCCAATCCGATTGGATTTAGGGCATACACTAACATATATATATATATATATATATATATATATATATATACAATGTTAAAGGGTTCTAAAGTTTTCTTTCAAAGAAAATCCTTCAATTTTCAAGTTAAATGAAAGTGGACAAGGAAAATCGTAAGGCTCTTGAACAAGCTACTTAAGACCTTAATAAGGATTAAGTGAAAACATTTTATCAGAAAAGATTGGGTGTTGTATAAATATCTAGAGAAATTATTTTTATAATTGGACTATTAAATTGGATAACTATGATAATCTTGATTCTAAAGGATGTCACCACAGGATTAGTCAGCCAAATTGGACATCATATGTCCCCTACTTTCATGAGTTCAACTTAAGTTCATGTTCAAATTATGAAAGTAGCTTAATTTTTTTTTTGGATAATCTATCTTAGACTTATTAGTCTTTTCCTTATGTGACCAAGCAACTAAATGTTTTATTGTCAAACGAAATCTAATGGTATATATGGGCATTGGTTTGTTCGATTGACTCGAACAGGTGTAGCTTAATAACTCGTGGATATTGGTTGGCCACGATCTTATTGATTCATAGTTATTGTTCATACATGCTTTGAAAGAGAAATCAATTCTCTAGGTCAAACCTTCTTTAAGACAGCATTTGGGTTTAGAAAAGACTCATCACTCATCTTGATGCAGCTTTGAACTTGTTTGTAGTGACTGCTGAAGAGGTTAGTCTTATAAGCAACTATCTTATCTTTGATATATAACCTAGCCCAAGCTGACATTTTGTGGTAAAAGGACTAAGACAAATTACCTAGCAAAAATCTTGAAGCATGAGTTATGGTATAAATTTTGGTACAAGGCAGGATAGTTTGACGTGTTATCTTGAGTTCTGTGCCACTAATAATTGCCATAGAATATGGAGCCATATGATGAATCATCATAATAAATTGTCTTAGAAGTTAAGTTAGTTGTTTTATCTCTTTCTTGCTGAGTGAAAAAATTAGTTTGGTGGCCTCATGATAGATAGCAATTTAGTTATCGAGTAAAGGAGTGCCTCATCGTAGCTCAATATAGAGTAGCTGAAGTGGGAAGTTTTCTACTAAGTCTTTCTCTAAAAGCTATATAAGACAAGGAAATGGATCTTATTTGCCCTTTCCTCTCCTAAAAGATACTCATGGTTAGCTATTGATTTCTTCATTCAAACATTTATGCTCCTCAACTTCTCTTAGTTTAGTTCAGGGCTGAGCTGTTTTTTTTAGGGTTGACAACAGGAGAAGATCATCTCCCCAAGTGGAATCTTGGGTTTCTCCCAAGTAGAAGAGAGGATCATAATATTGATAAAGGATGAAAAAATCAATTAGCCAATAAGTAGATTTCTCAGTATCATAAGCTATTCCTGTTAAATAGTGTAAAATCTAATTTTCTTCTCTGAATATATGAGAGACTTGGAACCCTTCTAATCTCATATACATTCTATCAATATCTCAAATATAACAAAAGTTGCAAAACACTTCTATAATTCAACCTATTGTCTTTCACTCTAGATGTCTTCAATGCTGCTTTGATACTATTCAAACAGCAATCAATTCGGTGATAGATATTGAATCATTAATTAGAGGATATACACTAGCATAGAGTATATGACCATTATGATCCAAAAGCTTGCACCAACCTTTCATTTCCTTTAAAAACTCTATCAAAATTAATCTTGAGAGTGCCTAGTTATAGAAAGTCCAAATAACAAGGTGGGAGTAAGAATGCAGCAAAATACTACTATAGGGGACTCCTAATTGGTTTCAATAGAGCTAATGATAAATTTAAAATTCCTTCACTACATATTCCACCTACTAATGATGATCACGGGTTGAGTAATTCTTCTTCAAAATTAACTTTGCATTTTTCTCATTCCAAATCATCAATAAAAGATAAGCTATCTTAAATTATTTTTTAAGATCATCGGAGACAAGAGAAGACTCGAAAGGAACTCTACTGTTGATTGATGGTCAATGATACCAATTACCCATTTATTATAGTGCATAAAGAAGCTCCATATATCCATAACTTTGGGATAGGAGAAAAAATAATGCTGAAGAGACTCGATGTCTATTTTACATCTCCAATATTCAGGATGAGATAAACTCCTTCGATACAGCAACTCAGCTACCTTTAAGCTATTATGAATCTATCACAATAGCAACAAATAAATTCTTGAATGAGTGTTCACCTGCTAGATTTATTTATATAAATGAGAGTTATCCTCTACAGTCTTTGAATTTTGATATCTTGTATGTTTCAAATACTTTGACCTTGCTTCTATAAGAGGTCCCCAATATAAATTGTCCTTTTTAACTCCTCCCATTGTAGGTACCAACATAAGTTCAAATGATGCCATCCAATGTTCTCTAAAATTGTATGTCATATTGCTAAGGATTTAAAGGGAACAGTGTCTCCATCCTAGTTCTTATCAAATTTATATTTTAGGTATATAACTTTACTCTATAAACATTAGGGTTGCATTGCCACTCTACTAGCTGCTTTGCTAAGTAAAGCCTTATGCCACTTATACAAATTTTATCCCAACTAATTAGATGTAACCCTCTATCTTTGGAATCATGTCCCCATGAGAAAGCTTGCAACATAGAGTCCAACCAATCAAGAAACTATTTAGATGAAGATACATATGAAGTAGATGAATTGGAGAAGATGTAAGCATAGATTTTATAAGAGTTAGATGGCTTGCCATAGACAAATACCTCGATTTCTAAGCTACTAATCAATTATTTTCAATCATATTTTTCATAAGTAAGAAATCAACTATTTCAAGATGATCAGGTGCCTTCGCAATCATATATATATATATATATATCCTTGGCCCTAGCTTTAGTAAAGATTAAACAACCATCCGCAAATATAAGATGAAAATTACGACATAGCCCCTTCTTGGTCTATAACCATAAAGACTTTCCATTGATATTTTGCATTCAAAGCTTGGGAAAGCATGTTCATATATGATATATAAATAAGGAGACAATGGGCAACCTTGCATTAATTCCATAGATGAAATGAATCAAGGAGAAGAACCATTAATCAAAATTGCAAATGAAAATTTTTTGATACAAGCAAACCTCCAATTAATTCAAGTACTAAGGAAATTAAAATGACATAGAACCTATTCCAATAAGAGCCAATAAGTACGGTCACATGCCCATTCCATATCTAGCTTCAAGGCTATCAAAGCATAGGTTTTTGAAACTTTGTAAAGGAAATGGATGGCCTTTAAGCAATGAACTTATTGTCTAAGATTAGCTAAGGATGAAAGCATATCTCTCTTCATAAATAATCTTCTCTAATAGAATCATCCTATTAGCCAAGATCTTTGCCACCAACTTATGAATTATATTGCACAAACTGATTTCTTTGCAATTCTTAGCCTATGAGAGTAAGAAAGGTGGATTTCTAGCATCACAAAAGTACCTAAGAAATATTTAATAGTAGTACTCCTGTCAAACTCAATAATTTGCCAATAATTTTTAAATAAACTTGGGAAAACCATTTGGATCGGGAGCCTTATCTGTGCCAAGAATTCATACAGTTGCTTCAATTTCCGTATCAATAACCAGAGTAATTAGCACTTGATGATCACTATGCCCCAACTGATGAGGGATATGAGGAAGAGTAGTGCTGTTGAAGGGCAATGAGGATGGCCCCCTTCCTTCGAAAATTTTAGAAGAACATCTTTGACTCTTTAATAGAAAAGATTCCAGTTCTTTTTTTGTCGAATAAATGTAGATTTGTGAAAGCGGTAGTGTTTCTAACTTTTGATTTCTAGAATAACTTTTGCTAAGAGATTGTGGTAGGAAGTAGGAAGTAACACATTGACGAAGATGATTGAGGTCAGAAGCATTTAATTGCCCTTCTGATTCCTTCAATTGCAAATCAAGAATATCCCTCTCAAGAGATTATAGTCTTTTAAAAATATTATCTACTTCTCTATTCCACTTCCTAAGAGCCTACTTGGTTTGCCTTAGTTTACATGATCCCATGTAAATAGGGGAACAATGTATCTAGGTCATCCATGCTTGCTTGACTACATCCCAAAACTCCTTATTATAGCACATCCAAAAATTTTCAAATCTAAAAAGGGAATGAATGAAATTCTTAACTAAGGTGAAAATGATAACTGGACAGTGATTTGAAGCCACACGAGGGAGATGTTTAACTCTATAATCCGAGAAGGAACTTAACCAATTTCCATTGCATAGCTCAATCTATCTGATGGGGCCAGTTGACCCCATGAAAAATGAAATTTTTGGACGGCCTCAAAGGCCCAGACTCTAACGCCAGCTCCAGCGACGGCCTCCAGCGTCGGCCTTTAGCGCCAGGCCCCAGCGCTAGCCAAAGGCCGATGGATTCCAACGTCAGCTCCAGCGTCGGCTTCCAGCATCGGCCTCCAGCGTCGGCCTCCAGCGCCAGCATCCAGCGCTGGGCAAAGGCCGACAGGCTCCAGCGCCGGCCCCCGAGGCCGGCACATCAAAGGTTGACACCCGCCAAGGCCGGCCTCTCCAAGCTAGCCGGCCCCGGCACATTGCTAGCCGGCCACGGCCTCTCCAAGCTAGCCGGCCCCGGCATCTCCAAGCCAGGAGGCCCCTACTTCTCCAGGCAAGTCGGCCCCGGTGTCTCCAGTCCCGCCGAGCCGGCCCAGGCCATCCCCGGCCGGCCCGACTCGGCTCCGGCGTCTCCAGTCCCGCGAGTCGGCCAAGGCCATCCCCGGCCGGCCCGACTCGGCCCCAGCGTCTCCAGTCCTGCCGAGTCGGCCAAGGCCATTCCAGACCGGCCCGACTCGGCCCCGACGACTCCTGTCCCGCCGAGTCGGCCAAGACCATCCCGGCCGGCTTGACTCGGCCCCGGCGTCTCCAGTCCCGCCGAGCCGGCCCAGGCCATCCTCGGCCGGCCCGACTCGGCCCCGGCATCTCCAGTCCCGCCGAGTCGGCCAAGGCCATCCCCGGCCGGCCCGACTCAGCCCCGGCGTCTCCAGTCCCGCCGAGTCGGCCAAGGCCATCCCAGGCCGGCCCGACTCAGCCCCGGCGACTCCTGTCCTGCCGAGTCGGCCAAGGCCGTCCTAGGCCGACCCGACTCAGCCCCGACGCCCTCTGTCCTTCCGAGTCAGCCAAGGCCGTTCCCGGCCTGCCCGACTCGGCCCTGGCATCCACTGTCCCGCCGAGTCGGCCAAGGCCATCCCCGGCCAGCCCGACTCGGCCCCGTCGTCTCCAAGTCCACCGATTCGGCCCCACCCCGGCACTGCCTTGCCGGCGGGATGGGCCCCAGCCATCTCAGGTCGAACCAGCTCGGTCCTGATAAGACGGGACCCCCCGGTTCCCGCCAGATCAGCCCCAGCGGTTCAAGAATCTGTTTCTCTGACGCGCGCTGCCCTACAGCGCCCGACGTGCGCCACCCGACAGCGCCGATGCGTGCCACAGCGCCAACATGCGCTGCCCGATAGCGTCAGATCCGACAATCCAATGGTCCCACCGACTGATGGGACGCAGACCCACGTGATCGTGCCAGCGTCACCCCCTATAAGAGGGTAAACTACGTCGAGGATCAGGTAAGGGCACATTTTAATGCACATTTTTACATACTCGATGCCCTAATTCTCAAAGGAACTACCTGCTCCTTCTGAGACCTCTCCCTCCTCAAAAGCTCTCTCGAGCTCCTTCTCTACTGTGACCTCTGTCACTAACTTGGGCGTCGGAGGGTCCCACCAGAGAACCCTCTCCGGTCTTGGGACTTCTTTGCAGGCGATCCGGTGAAGAAGAAGAGCCTCCGTTCCCGACGTCCAGGGGGGTGATCGAGCGTCATCAGATTGGCGCGCCAGGTAGGGGTGCTGCATAAGAAAAGTAGAGAACATCTTTCCTGAGCTACACCTTCCATCCCCTCTCTTCTCCTAGAAGCCATGGTGGTGACGTGAGCCCAGGACGCCTCCGTCAGCTGCCCGGCGGGGCTCCCCCCGCCAGCTAGACAGCGGGAGGCCATCCCGAAGGGCCCCGACGATCAACCGCCAGGCGGAGGAATGCCTGGAGGAGTACAATCGGTGCCTCGACGAGCTCGCCAGGAAAATAAACCACCAGCCGGAGGAGGAGTTTGACACTCGTCCTCCTTACACCCGCCGCATACTAGAGGAGCCGGTCCCCTCCAGGTTCCGCTTCCCCCAAGTGGACCCGTACGATGGTACGACCGACCCTCTCGACCACCTCGAGAGCTACAAGGCCATGATGCAAGTCCAGGGCGCCTCAGACGCCCTTCTCTGCAAGGCCTTCCCAGCAACCCTGCGGAAGGCTGCCCGTGCGTGGCATTCGCGCCTGTCCCCCCACAGCATAGACTCCTTCCGAAAGTTGAAGAGGGAATTCCTGGCCCACTTTGACGCCTACCGCCGGATCCCAAGGGTAGCGGACAGCCTCTTCTCCATCCGCCAGAAGGAAGGAGAGTCCCTGCGGGACTTTGTGTCCCGATTCAAAACCGCCGCCCTCGAGGTCTACCATCTCGATGATGCGGTGGCCACCCTGGCGTTGAAGCGGGGACTCCTTCCGTCCCGCTTCACCTTCTCCCTGGACAAGAAGCCCCCGAGCTCTTACTCCGACCTCCTCCTCCAGGCCCAGAAGTATATTCGGGCAGATGAAGCCGACCTCACTCGCCGGGAGTCTTCGAAGGGCTCCAGCCACAAATCCGCTCGCCCTGAGCCAAGCGGACCCCCTCGGCATCGCCGATCCGACCCACCTCACCGGTCCGACAACAGGCGCCGGAGCTCTGTCGCCGACGAGGGTAAGCTCACTCTTCTCCTCGCCCCTCGATCCCACATCCTGATGGAGATCGAGGGCGAGCCCTACCTTCAACGTCCTCCCCCCATGAAGAAGGGTGTATCCCGTGATAGAAGCCGCTACTGTCGATTCCACTGGGACTACGGCCACGACACCGATAGCTGCTACAGTTTGAAACGGGCTATCGAGGAGCTCATTCAGCGGGGCTACCTCGGAAAGTACGTGCAGAAGATGCCACAGCCGCTACCGGCCATCATGGGGCCTCCACCAGCTCAAGCCGCCGTCGACAACACTCCCATGGAGCGGACTGTCGGGATGGTATCCTGGGGATCAGCCTCTACGTCCAAGCGGCCGAGGGGGGAGATGCTCCAAATAATGTAATGCCTCGGGGGAGACGGTTGTAATGGAAAATGTAAACAACGAAGGCGTAGTCGTCGCTATGACGATCGCCAAGCACCCTGTAAAAAGGATTTTAGTTGATAGTGGCAGCTCAGCTGACATCCTTACTTACGATGCCTTTGTTTGGATGGGTTTATCTGTTGACTCCCTTCAGCTCGTGGCGACCCCGCTAGTTGGATTCACCGGAGATTCTGTGAGGGTCGAGGGCGAAATATCCTTGCCCGTGAAGACTGGAACCCCGCCATGCCAAAGCACCGTGATCATGAAATTCCTAGTCGTGAGGGTCCCTTTGGCATACAACGCCATTCTTGGGCGTCCCGGCCTAAATCTTTTGGATGCGGTTATCTCCATCCGACGTCTATTGGTGCAGTTCCCCACCAGCGAGGGAGTTGAAGAAATGCACGGGGAGATAAGCCCGGTCTTACCTTGCTATCATGAGGCGTCGAGCCCTCTGGAGACCGACCCGGCCCTGGAGGCATCTGACCCTAGAGATTCCGCCAAAGGAGGGGAGCCCATCGAGCATCTCCTGACTTTCCCTCTCAGCGATGACCCAGCAAGGACCATCCGTGTGGGCAGACTCCTTCCCTTGGAGGACCGGGAGCGCCTCTTGGCTTTCTTGCGGGCTAACTCGGACGTATTCGCCTGGTCAGCGTCCGACATGCCCGGCATCCCTTCGGAAGTCATCACCCACAAGCTTAACATCGACCCGCGCCACCGTCCAATCCGTCAAAAGAAGAGAAGCTTTGCCCCCGATCGACAAAGGGCGATTGATGGAGAAGTCAACAAGCTGATCAGCGCCGGCCACATCTGGGAGGCGCACTACCCAAGCTGGCTGGCCAACGTAGTCATGATGCGCAAGGCAAACGGGAGCTGGAGAATCTGTATAGACTTCACCGACCTCAACAAGGCGTGCCCAAAGGACAGCTTCCCCTTGCCAAGAATTGACTAGCTGGTCGATTCCACCTCTGGTCACGAGCTTCTCAGCTTCATGGATGCCTTCTCCGGATACAACCAGATAAGGATGGACCTCAGCGACGAGGAGCACACCTCCTTCGTGACAAAGAAAGGCATTTACTATTACAAGGTGATGCCTTTCGGCCTCAAGAATGCGGGAGCGACCTATCAACGGCTGATGAACAAGGTGTTCCAGGACCAGCTCGATCGAAACATGGAAGTCTATGTGGATGACATGCTGACAAAGAGCACCCGCGCCGCCGACCACATCTCTGACCTGAGAGAAACTTTTAACAACCTCCGTCACTTCCAAGTCAAGCTGAACCCTAAGAAGTGTGCTTTTGGGGTCACGGCAGGTAAATTTCTGGGCTTTATGGTAACCCAGCGTGGAATCGAGGCGAACTCAGAGAAGATCAGTGCCATACTTGACATGAGGCCGCCGTCCAACAAAAATGAAGTGCAACGGCTAACGGGAAGGGTAGCGGCGCTGAGTCGTTTCCTCTCTAGATCGGCAGAGAGGTGCTTGCCTTTCTTCAAGGCCCTGCGGAAGGTGAACGGTTTCACATGGACGAACGACTGCCAGGAAGCTTTCGACGGCTTAAAGGTGTTCCTGTCCTCCCCACCGCTCCTCTCCAAGCCGAGAGACGGGGAGAGTCTTTTCCTTTACATAGCCGCCTCCTCAGAAGCCGTCAGCTCAGTCCTGGTGCGCCTAGACGCTGACGGAACCCAGAGGCCAGTCTACTACGTAAGCAAGGTTCTGCACGATGCCGAGGTCAGGTATTCCAAAACAGAGAAAATCATTTTCGCCTTGATAGTTTCCGCCCGGCGTCTTCGCCCGTATTTCCAAGCCCATCCTATCGTGGTGCTCACTGACCAACCTCTCCAAGCCATCCTGGCCCGTCTGGATACTTCGGATCGACTCGCCAAATGGGCCATCAAGCTGGGGGAGTTCGACATCTCTTTCCAGGCACGACCGGCCTTGAAGTCCCAGGTCCTGGCCGACTTCCTGATCGAGTGCACTTGGGCGGAGGAAAATCTCAAGGAGGTCCCTGGGGAGCAGCCCAAGCCTGAGCTGAGAGATAATGGAAAGACCTGGATCCTCCACGTGGACGGCGCATCAAATTCTCAAGGAAGTGGAGCCGGCCTCATCCTTGCTGGGCCGGAAGGAGAAAGAACCGAGTGCGCCCTGAGATTTCTTTTTGAAGCTACCAACAACCAGGCGGAGTACGAAGCCCTTCTGGCCGGGTTAAGATTAGCCCAGGAGGTTGGAGCAAAGCACCTCAGAGCCTACACGGACTCGCAACTTGTCTCCGGGCAAATCAACGGAGAGTATGAGGCGCGCGACCCCGTTATGGCGCAATATCTGAAAAAGGTTCAACTCTTGACCTCCTCACTGCCTTACTTCAGCATCAGTTACATCCCCTGGAGCAAAAACGCAAAGGCCGACGTCCTCTCTCGACTGGCTACCTCCGCCGACGGCCTGACAAGGGACGCCTACATCGAATATCTAGAAAGGCCCAGTATAGAGGGCGGGGAGGAAGTCCTCCCGCTCACCCCGGAACCTACATGGATGGACGCCTATGTCCGCTACCTCACCGACGGTACCCTCCCTGACGACCGCAACGAAGCCAGATTGCTTAAGTGGAGAGCCTCCAAGTTTATCCTCCTCGACGGGTGCCTATACAGAAGGTCATTATCCTACCCGTTGCTTAAGTGCGTAGGCCCCGCCGACGCCGACTACATCCTCAGAGAAATCCACGAGGGCATTTGCGGGAATCATCTGGGGGGCAGATCCTTGGCCCAGAAGGCTCTCCGTCAGGGGTACTTCTAGCTCACTATGAAGGAGGACGCGGCCAAGCTAGTTCAAAGGTGCAACGGCTGCCAGCGCCACGCGCACATCCAGCGTCAGCCGCCTGCCCCGCTGAGCCCACTCTCAACTCTGTGGCCTTTCGCCCAGTGGGGAATGGACATCCTTGGACCGTTCCCCCCAGCTTCAGGACAGCGGAGATTCTTGCTGGTCGCCATCAACTACTTCACCAAGTGGGTCAAGGTCGAGGCGTTGGCCAAAATCACCGAGAGCAAAGTTAAGGCCTTCTTCTGGAAGTCGATCATATGCCGCTTTGGCTTGCCTCACACCCTCGTCACAGACAACGGTCGCCAGTTCAACAACGAGGCATTCAAAACCTTCTGCGAGGAGCTAGGCATTCGCCACCGATTTACCTCCGTCGGCCACCCCCAGACCAACGGGAGGCTGAGGTCATGAACCGCACCATCCTCAGAGGGCTCAGGACTCGCCTAGATGGCTCCAAAGGACGCTGGGTAAAAGAGCTCCCCAGTGTGATATGGGCCTACCACACAACGCCCAGAGCCCCGACGGGCGAAACTCCTTTCAGCCTCTCCTTCGGATCCGAGGCCGTCATCCCCGTCGAGATCGGATTGCCCAGTCCACGTGTGGAATCCTTCAGTGAGGAAGGCAACCCTGCGCTGATTCGGGCCAACCTAGACTTTATCGACGAGGCGCATGACAGAGCGAGACTGTGCATGGCGACCTTTCGCCAGCGAGCGGCTAAGTACTACAACGCCCGGGTTCGTCCCAAGGTTTTTCGCCGCAGAGACTGGTACTGCGGAAGGCCGAGGTATCAAAGCTTACCGAAGGGGGCAAGCTATCTCCCAACTGGGAAGGCCCCTACCGTGTCGCCGAGGCGCTCCATCGGGGGGCATACAAACTAGAAGAGCTTGACGGAAAGCCCATTCCACGTACCTGGAATGCGGACAACCTTCGCCGATATTATCAATAATGTACTCCCAGAGGCATAAGCAATAAAGAAAAAGGTCCTTTCTGGCGACACAGTTTGTCTTCCCTTGCGCAAGTCTCTCAAAAGGAGCTCACTGGCATCACGGCCCATGGGACCACTCGGCTCCGGCAGGGCGGTGCCCCCAAGTTGGTTAAGTCCCTAAAGGCTTCGTACCCGGCTGAGTCACCACTTGAGCGGAACACAAACCCCCAGGCTGGTTCAAAAGGAGCTCACTGGCATCGTGGCCCACGGGACACCACTCGGCTCCGGCACGATGGTGCCCCCGAGTTGGTTAAGGCCCTAAAGGCTCCGTACCCGGTTGAGTCGCCACTTGGGCGGAACACAAACCCCCAGGCTGGTTCAAAAGAAGCTCACTGGCATCGCGGCCCACGGGACACCACTCGGCTCCAGCACGGCGGTGCCCCCGAGTTGGTTAAGGCCCTAAAGGCTCCATACCCGGCTGAGTCGCCACTTGGGCGGAACACAAACCCCCAGGCTGGTTCAAAAGGAGCTCACTGGCATCGTGGCCCATGGGACACCACTCGGCTCCGGCGCGGCGGTGCCTCCGAGTTGGTTAAGACCCTAAAGGCTCCGTACCCGGCTGAGTCGCCACTTGAGCAGAACACAAACCCCTAGGCTGGTTCAAAAGGAGCTCATTGGCATCGCGGCCCACGGGACACCACTCAGCTCCGGCACAACGGTGCCCCCGAGTTGGTTAAGGCCCTAAAGGCTCCGTACCCGGCTGAGTCACCACTTGGGCGGAACACAAACCCCCAGGCTGGTTCAAAAGGAGCTCATTGGCATCGCGGCCCATGGGACGCCACTCGGCTCCGGCACGGCGGTGCCCCCGAGTTGGTTAAGACCCTAAAGGCTCCGTACCCGACTGAGTCACCCCTCGCAGAGGTTCCACACCCCCGAGGCAGTTCAAAAGGAACCTGACGATGCCCAGCTCTCAGGTCACCCCCCAGGGTTCACTCCCAGACCCCGCGTTGGGAGAGGATTACTGGCCACCCTCAGCTAGCTAAAAAAGGCACGCAGACGTCCATTCAAGGCAGTGCAAGGTACCAAGGTAAAAGTCCTACACTCCTTTCGCTTAGCCGATGCGGGGCATGCAAGCTCAAGGAGTGTGGGGGGCATTTGATGGGGCCAGTTGACCCCAAGAAAAATAAAATTTTTGGACGGCCCCAAAGGCCCAGACTCTAACACCAGCTCCAGCGATGGCCTCCAGCGACGGCCTCCAGCATCGGCCTCCAGCGCCACCCCAGCGCTAGCCAAAGGCCGACGGATTTCAACGTCAGCTCCAGCATCGGCTTCCAGATCGGCCTCCAGCGTCGGCCTCCAGCGCCAGCATCCAGCGCTGGCCAAAGGTCGACAAGCTCCAGTGCCGGCCCTCGAGGCTGGCACATCAAAGGCCGACACCCGCCAAGGCCGGCCTCTCCAAGCTAGCCGGCCATGGCCTCTCCAAGCTAGCCGGCCCCGGCACATTGCTAGCCGACCATGGCCTCTCCAAGCTAGCCGGCCCCGGCACATTGCTAGCCGCCCCCGGCGTCTCCAAGCCAGGTGGCCCCTACTTCTCCAGGCAAGTCGGCCCCGGTGTCTCCAGTCCCGCTGAGCCGGCCCGACTCGGCCCCGGCGTCTCCAGTCCCGCCGAGTCGGCCAAGGCCATCCCCAGCCGGCCCGACTCGGCCCCGGTGTCTCCAGTCCCACCGAGTCGGCCAAGGCCATCCCAGGCCGGCCCGACTTGGCCCCAGCGACTCCTGTCCCGCCGAGTCGGCCAAGGCCATCCCCGGCCGGCCCGACTCGGCCCGGCATCTCCAGTCCCGCCGAGCCGGCCCAGGCCATCCCCGGCCGGCCCGACTCGGCCCCGGCGTCTCCAGTCCCGCCGAGTCATCCAAGGCCATCCCCGGTCGGCCCGACTCGGCTCCGGCGTCTCCAATCCCGTCGAGTCGGCCAAGGCCATCCCCGGCCGGCCCGACTCGGCCCCGGCGTCTCCAGTCCCGTCGAGTCGGCCAAGGCCATCCCAGGCCGGCCCGACTCGGCCCCGGTGACTCCTGTCCCGCCGAGTCGGCCAAGGCCGTCCCAGGCCAGCCCGACTCGGCCCCGGTGCCCTCTGTCCTGCCGAGTCGGCCAAGGCCATCCCCGACCGGCCCGACTCGGCCCTGGCATCCCTGTCCAGCCGAGTCGGCCAAGGCCGTCCCCGGCCAGCCCGACTCAGCCCCGTCGTCTCCAAGTCCACCGATTCGGCTCCACCCCGGCACTGCCTTGCCGGCGGGATGGGCCCCAGCCATCTCAGGTCGAACCAGCTCGGCCCTGACAAGACGGGACCCCCCGGTTCCTGCCAGATCAGCCCCAGCGGTTCAAGAATCCGTTCCTCTAACGCGCGCCGCCCGACAGCGCCCGATGCACGACACCCGACAACGCCGATGCGCGCCGCAGCGCCAACATGCGCCTCCCGATAGCGCCAGATCCGACAATCCAATGGTCCGTCGGCTGATGGAACGCAGACCCATGTGATCGTGCTAGCGTCACCCCCTATAAGAGGGTAAACTACGTCGAGGATCGGGTAAGGGCACATTTTAACGCACATTTTTTACACACTCGATGCCCTAATTCTCAAAGGAACTACTTGCTCCTTCTGAGACCTCTCCCTCCTCAAGAGCTCGCTCGAGCTCCTTCTCTACTGTGACCTCTGTCACTAACTTGGGCATCGGAGGGTCCCACCGGAGAACCCTCTCCAGTCTTGGGACTTCTTTGCAGGCGATCCGGTGAAGAAGAAGAGCCTCCGTTCCCGACGTCCAGGGGGGTGATCGAGCGTCATCACTATCCATTCCCAAATCCTACAACCTCCTCCTTCGATTATCAGACCAGATGAATCGAGGGCCCTCAAAGCCCATGTCAATAAGAGTATTCGAAAAAGATGAAGTTTTGAACTCCTTGATCTTAACTCCCCTATTCCATATCTAATGCACAAGAGAGTTCTTTTTAAAAGCAAGCAACCTTCTTTTTTCCTATCAGTGCTAACATAAACGGCAGCCAACATTAACCATGTGGATGACTGATCAGTAGCAAACAAACCATGCAATACCTGATAAAATTTAAAAAAGAAGTCAACTTTTGAGTTCACTCTTCCATATAGCAATGATTCCTCCAGATAATCCTTGTGAGGGAAGGAACTTGCATCTCTACTTAGAGCCCAGACAGTGATAAAACTCTATCAATTACAATACCAGATAATCTTGTTTCAAAGAAACACATATCTGAGTTATGTCTTCTGCTTTATAGAGAGGTAAAAGCAGGACTTTCCCGCTCCTCTTTAGTTTGATACAAGGAGAGAGTGCTTTCTGCCGTAGGGAAAAAACTGCCCACTTCCTTAGCATCGTTAAGCATAAGAGAATTGAACCTCTTCATTATTGGTATTGTAATACCCCTTTCAATAGTTCCATATCAAAAAATTGAAAGTTGGTTGTATGGTTTATAACCAAATTAAAGAAGATGGACAAGTACCAATTGGATCCCTTTTTGACTGTGGTGGCCTAAGTTGGTGCGTTCGTCTTGCTTTCTTGTAACGAAACGGACCCGAAGCCCGGATCATTACAATATGGTATCAGAGCCATGCACCAGCCGGAAGTGCAGGATCTAAGTACCACACAGGGTAAAGTGCTACATTCATGAGGGATGAGAGCTACCTCTTGACATATGGGAGCCACCTCTAGATCCCTGTCTACCTAGTGGTTGCCTTTGGCAACGAGGACGTCGCCTCTTGAAGGGGGGTAGATTGTGAGGCTCTCCTTAAAGATCCAACATCGGATAGAGGAGAAAAGGATGAGTAATTTATATGCAATAAAGCAAGAAGGATAAGTACCAATTGGATCCCTTTTGGGCTCACCAAAATTTATGAAATCACTTGGATCATAACCTTCAATAACACTAGACATCAATTGCAAGAGCTAAGAATGGAAAAGTTTTTACTGTTCATCATACTTTGATTTAGTTGGCAGAGCTAAGAAACATGGAGATTGTCCAGATGCTGTGGCAAGAATTTTCTTCAAGCACTTTGGTAGATACTTTAGTTGAGAGATTACTTTTTCTAATCCTAAAGCGAGACTTAGCCCCCAAGATGTCCAACATAGCCAATTTATTAGCTTTACGGTTCTTAGTTGGCACGTCATTGCTCACGTGTCTACCACCTTCCCTCATATATTCATTGGAATCCGATTGAGATGAGTGGTTACTCTTTTTCTTTACTCCATTAGCTCTCAAATGTTTAGATGGTTGCAACTCTGGCTGGACCTTGGAGTCAACTTGGGCTACATTCATGGAGATAAGGCTTCCCATGTTTGCCCTTTTTTTTTCTTAACTAATTTCTTGCCTGTCTTCAGAGGGAAGAGGGAAGATATGATGTCCATGATTTGCTTTCACCGATTAACTTCTTCCTTTGATAGTCCTTGAATCTTTCCACAATAAAAAGACTTCTCACCTAAACCATCATCAAGATTGGAAACAAATTAATCAATAGACTTGCCTTGCTTAAATAGGAATCTTTAATTGATGAGGGATTCAGATTTAAGAGAGTGTCATGGTTCAAATGTCTAGGCTCCACATGGTTCCTAGTTTCCTCGATTTCTTGGTCACAAAGGTAGTGTTTAATAGAAAAAAATATTATCTATGGAAAAACTGTACGAGATAGAGTTTATCCATTGGCTATCCCATTGGTCATATCAAATGCAAAAAGGTAAATCCATAGGATAACTCTTTTTTACTCTTATTTGAAGGGATAACCAACTATTTCTGCATTTCCTAGGAAATAAATTGAGGGGATATCCATAGTTAACCATGGTTAACCATAGATTATCCCTTTGGTTAACTTTATTCCCAGCTATCCCTTATAATTATAGCTTTTGGGAATAAGAGGAAATATCTAGGGGATATCCCCTCTTATCCCCTATTTCAAACACTACCTAAGGATGGCAGAATGGCTTCATTTCTTGGTTCCTAGTTTTCTTCATTTCTTTTCTAGCCCTAAGCTTAATCCAAAAAATTTCGAACTTAGCTTAATTAAGAACTAATCCAAAATTGGGTTAGCTTAGGCATATTTTTCAGCTATAGACAATAATCGTTAGCTGGATACTTCTTGGTCCCATTAATTCAAAGGCTGTGCATGTTCTTGTAGTCCACATGAACCTTCAGCAAAACACATTCCGTTAAGAATATGATGTGAAATCCTAGATTCATCAACCATTTAACATTGTTTATTATAAAAGATAACATCTCTTTCTGTCCATCTGCACTTTAATTACAAGTTTCCTGACCATACAAAATTACAGTGAAAGTGTTACCGTTAATAAATTACATCAAGTAATAATTAAAATTTAATATTATGTTTATTTGTATTCTTTTTTATTTATATAAAAAGCTGCAGAGAATGTTATGGCTTATATCTTTCTTTTATTACTTTTCCTATGGATGGTGTTTTTTATGAAAAAAACTAAATACAGATGAGAAGACAAGAAAAAAATTAATCTATTTATAATAAAATACTAATAAATCCTTCAACCATCAATCACTATTGGATTTTGTTCTATAAAAATCAACTACTCACGTTACTTAATGGCTGCAAATGAGTCAGATGGGATTGAAACATGCTTGATATATATTAATTGGTATGGTTGGTAAATAAAATGGTTAGTAAATGATGTGGTTGGAAAATAAAAAATTAAGATCCTGGTCCTAGGCGGTCCCCAGGTCCTGGGCGACCTCCTAGTCCTAGGCGGCCCCCAAGATCTGGACGGCCCCTAGTCTTGGGCGGCCCCCAGGGTCTGGGCGGCCCCTAGTCCTAGGCGGCACCCCAGGTCCTGAGTGGCCTCCTGGTCCTAGGCGGCCCCCAGGTCCTGGGCGGCCTCCTGGTCCTAGGCGGCCCTCAGGGTCTGGGCGGCCCCTAGTCCTGGGCGGCCCCCAGGGTCTGGGCGGCCCCTAGTCCTAGGCGGCCCCAGGTCCTGAGCGGCCTCCTGGTCCTAGGCGTCCCTCAGAGTCTGGGCGGCCCCTAGTCCTAGATGGCCCCCAAGTCCTAGGCGGCCCCTAGCCTTAGGCGTCCCCCAGGCCCTGGGCGGCCTCCTGGCCTCAGACGGCCCCCAGGGTCTGGGCGGCCCCCAGTCCTAGGCGGCCCCCAGGTCCTGGGCGGCCTCCTGGTCCTAGGCGGCCCCCAGAGTCTGGGTGGCCCCTGGTCCTAGGCGGCCCCCAGGTCCTGGGCGACCTCCTGGTCCTAGGCGGCCCCCAGGGTCTGGGCGGCCCCTAGTCCTGGGCGGCTCCCAGGGTCTGGGCGGCCCCTAGTCCTAGGCGGCCCCCAGGTCCTGAGCGGCCTCCTGGTCCTAAGCGGCCCCTAGAGTCTGGGCGGCCCCTAGTTCTAGACAGCCCCCAGGTCCTGGGCAACCTCCTGGTCCTAGGCGGCCCCCAGGGTCTGGACGGCCCCTAGTCCTGGGCGGCCCCCAAGTCCTAAACGGCCCCTAGCCTTAGGCGGCCCCCAGGTCCTGGGCGGCCTCCTGATCCTAGGCAGCCCCCAGGATCTGGGCAGCCCCCAGGGTCTGGGCGGCCTCTAGTCCTGGGCAGCCTCCCCAGGTTCTGGGCGGCCCCTAGCCTTAGGCGGCCCCAGGTCCTAGGCGGCCTCCTGGTCCTAAGCGGCCCCCAAGGTCTGAGCGGCCCCTAGTCCTGGACGGTCCCTAATCTTGAAATTATTCTCGTATCAGAAGAACTAAACACGATGAGCTGTCGTGTCCGGAACAGAAATCGAGAATCATTAATCATCATGACGCTTTAAATGGTTCGAATAAGACAAACACTGGAACATCACCATTCATCTAGAAAAAGAAGATACTGAGCTCCTGTTTTAGGGCAAGATACCTTTTCTCTGACTCTGACACTCCTACTAACCCTGACATTCTCTTGGGATAACCAAGGTCATCATGAAGATCCTTATCTTCATGAGCAAGTTTTTTAATACCTTTATTATTAATTATCGATGAATGACCACGTAGCAGGTGCTGGGCTAGGGCGAATGTTTATCTTACACATGGACCTTCTGACCTAAAAAGAAAAAAAAAAAAAAAAAAGAAGCTCGAGAGGGGATAAGAGGAAGAGGGGAGGGTGCTTGAAGGGGGCTCTCTCTTCCTTCAGTAAGAGATCTCATAACAAAAAAAAGAAAACAAGACTGGTGATTCAGCATCAACATTAATATAACTTAATTTTTTATCCAGATCATGATTTTGGATCTATACTCCACCCACCAATTAAGTCAAATCGAATCGAATCAAATTGGATATATAAAAAGAAATTTAGATCCAACAAATTATTCAAGTTTATTCAAAGTTAAATATGAGTTAAGTTCATCCAAAATTTTACGATTTGAGATAGGATGAGATTGGATTGCGCTGGTATTTGAGTATAAAATTTAGTAATTGATAATTAAATAAGAATTATTTGATTACATGTTTAATTCTATCCAAATAAATAATTATTTTTAATTTTATAAATTATAATATTTAAAAAAATTTATATTTACTTAAAGACATTATAAATAAAAATCTATTAAATAAAAAATATAAATATAAATATTTTGTTATAATTAAGAGGAAAAAAAATGAGAAGTGATCTACTTGTTAAGATGAAATAGAAAAATTAGTTTAATAAAAGTTCATTCAAAGAATTAATAAAATAGTTCAAATAAAAATATAATGTTTATATAATTAATGTTATAGTCAAATCAAATCGGATCCGTATTGTATACAATTTAAATTTTAAATCTAACTTAATTTATGAATTTTTTAAATATAGGTTGGGTTGGGGGTCGATCCGACTCACTTGAAACCTTACACCTATAAAAAATGCGTTTAAGCACAAACAACATCAATTACATATCAACGTCGATAATAGGCATCATGCATATATATATATATATATATTAGATCATATTTGTTTATTATCAGTAATTAATAATAGCCAACCTTCAGAAGATTTTTAAGATCGCAAAAGTGGCAAAAGAGGGAGAGCCAAAAAGCAAATCATAAAGCCGAATCTTCCCTTTGCCGCCAATTGAGTAAATAAACCACGAAACGCTAAGAACGCTGCTGCACTACATTTACCACCAAAAGAACGCCCAAGACCAAAAACGAAATTATTCCCGTACCAAGCCAGTTCCGGCCCCGCCGCGTCCTACGAGCTCTTTTCTACTTTAATTCCCTTTTAGTTTCAAAGTCCCGAAGACTCGTGGCCGCAGTACAACCTAAGGATTCCCCGTCCGGCCCACCCTCCGCCCCAAACCAAATCACAGCCACGCATTCCATGTACTCTTCTCTCGTCACACCCATCCATTCACACGCTCCAATACTAATAATAATAATAATAATAATAATAATAATAATAAAGTTAAATTATAAATTAATTTTTATACTTAAAGTTATGTGGCTTTAGTTTTAAATTTTAAAAATTAAAAAAATAATCATAAACTTTCTACTTTATCTTTAATGTTAAATAAAGAAAATGTCATTTATTTTTATTTTATGTAGTAGCATACGTGTGTGCTGGCAAAAATAAATTTATAATTTATAATTAACCTATTAACTCATTATTTAATAATTTAAAAATATTAAAAAATAAAAATTTTTTTTTATTAAGATTTATTCTAATCCGTGAGTGTTTAAGTATCCGCTGCGCTTTCTCAAGATAAATCAAGGCAGCAAAAAATTATTTTTTTTTATATTTTTTTAAATTATTAGATGATGGGTTAACGGATTAGTTATGAATTTTAAATTTATTTTTACTATTTAGATGTTATGTGTGCTATAACGAATGCTGCTATAAAAAATAAAATAAATAGTATCCTTTTATTTAATGGTAAAGATCAAAGAATATAAAATAAAGTTTAAATTATTTTTATAATTTTTTTAAAATGTAAAAATTAAAAACACGCCCTCCGCCGCATGGTCCTGCTTCGATACTACGGGCGCTAAACTCGAGTTTCATTTCCCCGCCTCGCTAGACGTGGCGGAGGTCAAAACAGGCGGCACCCGGTTCCTTCGTTCACACGCGTCGGTCCGCCCGCACTACCAAGCTACACGTGCGAGTTGCGTTCTCCCTACGCCGACTCTCCTCCTTCCGCCACGTCACCTCTCGCCACGTTCCCTTCGTCTTCCTCCGTTGCCTGAGCGCGTTGGATGAAAACCAGATTCGATCCCCTTTATATCTCATCGGCTCGGGGTGCGGTCAGATGCGGTCACTAGTCATCGGTCTCCCCCAGATACTCTTTCTCGGAATTGGAGGAGAACAGGCCGCGACGGCCGCTTGCCGCTCGCTCATGGCGAAACGCCCCGCCGCACGGTTCGCGCTGTTTCCCCTCGCGCTTCTCCTCGTCCTCGCCGCCGCGTCAACACCGATCGCGGGGGCGAAGGCCGTGATCAAAGACGACGTCTCCTGCACATGTGCTCCTCCTGCGACAATCCCTGCCAGCCCGCCGCCTCCCCTCCGCCGCCGCCGCCCCCCCCTCCGTCAACCTCCGCCGAATGCCCGCCGCCGCCGTCGAATCCGGGCGTGATCTCCTACTACTCCCCTCCGCCCCCGTACGGCTACTCCTCCCCGCCTCCTCCATCCAGCAGCGGCGGCGGTGGCTTGTACTACTACCCTCCGCCATCCAACGGGTACTACCCGGCCCCACCGCCGCCGAACCCTTTCTTGCCCTACTACCCTTTCTACTATTATAGTCCGCCTCCATCTAAATACCACTCGGGGTCTCTCAGTCAGAAGCCTCTTTCCTCCATTCCCCTCCTCCTCCTCCTCCTCCTCCTCCACCTCTTCTTGTGAGCACGTTGCTCTAAGATACGACGGAAGGCCGGGGAATTTTCTTGGCGTTCCCAACATGGGTGCCTGATCGTTCTCAGAATGCCTCTCTCTCTCTTTTGCTCCCAGAAGCGGCGGCGGCGGCGGCGGCGGCGAGGGACTCTTCTCTCCGATCTCCGGTTGAAGCTCTCCATCTCCGTTTATTTATTTCTCTTGAATTTTTGTGATATTATGTGGAATTTTATGGTAATAATAGTTACAGGAAAAGCAAGGGGAGAGTGAAATAAGGTGGGGAATTTGTTGATGGTTAGATTAATTATTAGTTAATAAATGTTAGTATATATATATATATATTCGCTTCTTAAGTGTCGGTGGAGGGTTGTGTTGATGATGCCGCTTTGGGGCTCTGTCGCCACGTGGTATACTTTAATGGATGCTTCTGTGAAAGAGATGGGGGTCTAATTTTTTTTCCATGTTTTCGCTTTCGCTTCTTTTGCGGTGGGAAAAGCTGGGGTCGGTGGATGCGGATGGATCGCGGTGGCGGAGGTTTATCGTGTGACAGTGGGGGGACAGTGGGGGGGTTGTAAGGTATGGTGGGGAAGAGGGGGCTTCACATGGGAGGTTGGCGGATGAGGACGTCTCAATGCCAGGATGACGTGGTGTAATGTCAACAATCATTGATGTGTTCTTGGTGTTAATTTGGAGTTTAGCGTGCCTTCATAATCCCAACAAACTTAGCTTGTTGTGCACACTTGTTTGCAATACTTCTCGATTTCACTTTTATCAATCGTTTTCCAGACCTCATAAGTTGCATCAATCCTCTCACATTCGAGTTATTATTGTATTACTTGTGCTATAATTTAGAAAACATGCTAGTCACAAAATTTCAATGCTAAGTGTGATGGTGTACTTATTATTTATTGGTTGGGAAAAGGTACGGTGTTTTCTTTTTTTTTTTTTTTTTGATACAAACGATGATTCACACCATCCTAGGTCGGGACGAATTCGTTACATCTAAAACTAATAACTGGGACATAATCAGAGGGCAGTAGTCGCCCGGTCTCCATATCCAATGCCCAGAGTGAGAGGTCATTCTGGCCGCAATCCAGTCCGCAACAACATTGGCCTCACGATAGACATGGCAAATCTGAATGTTGGAAGCTTCCAAGATCATAGCTCGGATATCACATAAGATAGGAATAGAAGGCAAACGGGAACTATACTGCTGACGAATCCATCGAATAACGATAATGGAGTCCCCTTCAATGATGAGCTTGCGGGCGCCAAGAGTCCGAATGGCGAAGGATAAACCCGTCCAACCGCATAGAGCTCAGTCATTGGAACCGAGGGATCAAGAAGGCTAAATCCTCCAGCCGCCAGCATCATGCCATCAGCATCACAATTGACATAAGCAGAGCCAGCACTTCTACCCTGGACACTCCCATCGAAGTTAATTTTAACAAACCCTGAAGGAGGGGGCTCCCAAAAAATGAAAACCGTACGCCGGTTCGCTGCCGCAGCAGCAGGGGAGACCCAGTGTCCAAGGTTCGCAAAATCAAAGGACTCCTGATGGGATGAATACTCAGCAAAGAGGGAGGAAGCCGTCCTGAGGATCCTACGAGAGAATGAACCGTATCTGAGAACACAATCTGATTCCGGGAAAGCCATATCTGATAAGCAATATAAGCCCAGAGTGAGCACCGTTGGTGAGTAACCCTCCTAAACCCTGCTTCAGCAATCTCAGGAAAGAAATACGATGGGAGGCAGGACTGTGCACCCAGGGATAAGTACCTGAGAGTTGCCAAATCTGACGAGCCCTGACACAATAGAATATAGCATGATCAATTGTTTCCTCCTCGGTTCCACACACCGGGCAAGTAGGCTGAATACTCAAACCACGATGCGAGAGAAGGACGCAGGTAGGAAAAATATCCTGAGCAAGTTTCCAGATGAAAAGTCGCACTCGAGGGTGAACGGACAGTTGCCAAATCCAATCCCAATCCCTTGAATCCTGAGGATAAGTTCTGAACATAGAGAGGAGGTTCCTCATAGGAGCACGAGACAAGCATGATCTCCTCCAGACCCTGGTATCAATACTAGCATATGGAGATAGAGGTATGGAAAGAATACGCCGATAGAGCTCAGTCCCGTAGTAACTAGCCACCCGAGAATGGTGTTTTCTCTTTGAAAATAACCCCTCCAAACATTCGCTATCACTAAACAAACTACATAAGTTGTGTGTTTTGTGTTAATCAATTTAAATTGAAAGCGGAAAACTTCTGCCACTGCCGACCGTTGCAGCTAAATGCTGATAATAAATAAGTATTTTTATTTTTATTTAATCTCGCAATCATATATCATTCCGAGATCTATTTGGACATTGCTAGTTCCTGAGGGGTCACACTCAATAAGCATCAGATTTCTTCAGAAGATTATTCCATTGGGCATCATCACTGGCAACCTACAATTTTATAATCATCATCTCTGTTGAAATTTTGTTTCCCTGGTCATGATTAGAACTGCGAGGGAAGCATCCTTATATGACAACAGATCAGCAGCACATGTGCCACCTTTTTAAAAAAAGGTTTGATACTCCACTATAAAATCACATTTTGAAGCTGAAAATAACATTCGATGGCCCTTTTTTAGAACATAGCAAATAACCTTTGTTCTGCCAAGAATATTTTGATTCTCAAAGCCTCTGATCACTTTGTCAAGCTTCCATCGGATAGGAGTTCAATCCAATCTAAAGAGGGCGAGTTGTATTGCGCGTTGTTGTTTATTCGTAACACCACTGCAACAAATTAATTGGGTGGCTTGATGCGTGCCATCTAGGTTTGGAGGCCATGTTTTGTTTAATTTTCTGTGACATTGTTATGAGAAATTTTGGAAATGCTTTCTTAGCATAAATGGAACTCTGCCAAGCTTGATTCCAAGCCCAAGTAAAAGAGGAGGATTATGTTATATAGCTGACAGACAGTGTAAAACTCTATCAAATCCCTTAGAATATGAATCTACTAAATCAAAATGTGCGAAAGATTAGGACGTTCCCGTTAAGAGATGCGTTGCATCTACCTCCGAATATTTCAAAAATAGGCAAGGGGCGCCACATCGGCGCCCGAGTGCGGCAATAAGTAAGGGTTGTTCCCACAATACGGATGAGTGCATGTAAAGAAGTTATCCACGCTAGTTAACTTAGAATAACAACTTAAAACATAGGAACACTAATAGGTAAAGCTATGGAAAAAGTTGACACCATGATTAGGAGAAAAGTAAATATAATATGCTTATAAAAGACTAAATGGATAGGTGAAAGATCTAAAAAAATAGAGAATATATGATAAATTATATTACACTGAAAAATATAAAAATAGAAATGGAGTAGAAATAATTGTAGATAAGAATTTTAAGGAATATGTTGTTAAGGTAACTAGGAAAGAAGATCGGATTATATCACTAAAACTTAGAATTGAGATAATATAATTAACATAATTAGTGCACATGCACCAAGTAGGATTAGATCAACAAACTAAAACATAATTTTGGAAAGACATGAATGAAGTAATGCAAGAAATATAATAAAAATGATATATTTGGAAGGAGATTTTAATGGATATATAGGTAAACATGGGGATGAATATGAAATGGTACATGAAGGATATGAATTTTGAGATAGAAATAAAGCCGACATGGATGAGTTGAGTTGAGTTTCTTAATATAAGTGGCAGAGCGTATATAGAAGTTGGCACAAATTGATCGATGGTGTATTATCTCATGCTAATTAGCCGCCGTGGAGCTAAGGTTGTGCTGAGTTGATAAATGTCAGACCAATCCATTAGGGCCAATGACCGGAGATAAAGATCTCACTGTAACTCATTAAGACTAGATAAATTGAGGAGTAAAAATTGGAAACAGATATAAGAATTTTGTTAGCAAAATATTCTCAATCATTAAATTTATAACAGAAGACTACATCTATTTTTCTCACACAATCAGTTTATTTTGAATTTTGTTCAATAATTACAAAATTTTTTCCTTATAAATATATCAAACTACATACTAGCATTATGCTTATACATTACCAAAATTTATTCATCAATACAGGCATTCATATGAAGAAAGAGTTGCAATGGCTTACAAAGTCTTCTCTGCAAAAGAATATCAATGCTGCCTCTTTCTCAATGTGAAAATTTCTTCCAATTCTCTTAAAATATATCAGATAGGAACGTGAGGGATTCGTTATGAATTTTTTAGCTTTTGAGCGTGACAATATGAGTGATTGTGACGAAGTGACGGCCAATAATTGCATCATAGCTTTCACGAGGTGCAGCAAAACCAAACGTTAAGACTCTATAATCGGTGGGGCCAGAGAGCTAAGTTGATGGGTGTCACCATCTTCACGATTTCTTTTTGGTGGGACATTGTTTTGGGTTGATGCCTCTTCATTGCATGAGAAGCCAGGCGGACACCATTTGTTTTTACCTGAAGGATGCAAAGCTTTTAACCGTTCCCTGGTCTCTACTTTCTCCGGCAAGGGCTCGAGCCAATTTACCCAGTTCTCGCCCTTGTCTCCTTTCTCAAGTTGGGAGACCTAGTGATTCTTCAGATAAAATATAAGCCCCAACTTGAGCCACATTAGCCCTAACCATGGCCCATCTAAACTTTAGTGCCACCATCCCAACCCTGGAGCATCCAATTGAAAAAGTGGGAGCATGCAAACTAAAATTTAACAAGAAATCAGAACTTGGCGGCATGGGGAATGGTTGAGATAAAATCATGCAAGTTAACTACTAGAGCTATTTGAGGGGAGTGCATGGCTATGTCCACCGGAGGACTCTTCTCAAAGGGAGAAGCGAGAGGACGCAAGAGGGCAAACTACTTTTGTTTGCAAGGCTGCACGTTGTCATCATACTCATATTGAAAAAAGTTACACTAATGATCTACATTGGACGTAATAATGCGCCTACGCGCATACCGATGCCGAAAGGCCTACTCATGAGTTTTGCACCCGTGATACACAAGTTTGTACGTAGATGAGTCATTGTGCTCGATGCAGGCCATCCTACATCGAAACGATGTACAAAGACTTTTCCATTCATATTGGTGTCGAAAGATGGCAGCAGAAGCTCAAAGTGGGCCGAACCTAATTGAGCCACACCCTAGCCCAAGCTCAGCTCAATTTTTTTTTAAGCTTCTAGGCAGGTTTAAGACCCATAAAAAAAAAAAAAAAAAACAATTATAAAATTTAAGTCCAAATTCAAGCTCAGCATGAAGTCCCATCAGACTGACCATTAACAACTTGTTTGGACTAAAGACTAGGCTAACCAAGTTTCAGCTTTTTAAATATCAATGCAAAAATAAATAATATTTAAAATAATGGCACATGTACTCTAGAATAAGATAAAGATTTCAAATTACTTAATTCCAAGCAAAAGAAAATTTGTACATAGTTAACAAAAAAAACATAGCATAAACTTAAAAAATATATACTTTTTTAATGTTTGGGGAGTGGATTCAAGTCAGCTTTGAGCCTGATTAAGGGCCATTAATTTGGACCATCACTTTGGACCATCTTCAAGTTTGGGCTTAAATTTTTTTGGGCCCTAACTGAAAGCCCAGATGTGATCCGAATTACTTTGAGTCTAGCCTATGGCTCAACTCAAAATCAGGCCAAGCTAATAAGCCGTGAGTTGGCCTCAAGCCCGCTTCCATCCAGCCCTCGATGGCATAGGGCACTTCTCAAAGGGGTATGTATCTAAATATGGTACAATGGCATGCCAACAACAAATTAAAGTGCCAGAATAGGGTCTTTCTAGCAAATACTTCGTTTTGTGAAGACTCTGTAGTCCATAGCTAATGATCTTTAGATCAATATATTTTCCAATGCTACTGTTCATCATCTTTTTTGGGTAGGGTCTAATCACTGCCCAATTCTATTATCATTGGAGGGATTAGGGATTAAGCCTATACTATTCAGATTTGAGAATGTATAGTTTTCTTTTGACGAGTCCTTAGTTATCATACAAAGTGCTTGGTAGTATGTTTCTTTTAGATCTCCTATATGTATTGTCTTTGTGAAGAAGCTTAAAAGAACAAAGTATGTCGAAAACTTGGAGTAAGTATTGTGTGGGGGATGTATTCAGAAAGTTATTGCAGTGGAGGAGATTGAAATACTTCAAATTCAAAAAGATGTTGATGGGGGTTTTGACTCAAAAGGATTTAAGGAATCTAAAGCAAAAGATTTATGAGTGTCATAGACTATTGTCCTTACATGAAACTTTTTGGAAGCAGAAATCCTATGTTCGATGGTTATAGTTTGGTGATCCAAACACAAAATTCTTCTACAATTCTATAATTATCAAAAAGAGGACTAAATTCTAGGGATTTAGATTGGAACCGGTGAAACGGTGTTCTTTGATGATGATAAAGGATAATGTTTATGGACTATTTTAAATGTGGATGGGCAAGTGAGTTGGATTATTCTGCTTTGACACTATCACTTATATCCAATAAGTTAGTTAAGGAGAATAACGAATTCTTGAGTCTGCAGTGACAGGTAAAAAAAAAAAAAATTGAATGCTTTAAAATCTAGCTTCAAATAAAGACTTGATCTTGATGGCTTTTCACCTAGTTTCTTTAAAGGTATGTTTGGATGGAGGTTAACGAGGGATAGGAAAGGGAAAGAAATCAAAAAAGTTTTAAAGACTCTTATTTGGAAGCAATGAAAAAGGATGAGGGGCAAGGGAATGGGGTTACTCATTTCTCTCCACTTTTTTTTTAAAGGTTAATTTTTTTTACCATCCAAATTGGAGGTAAAGAGGGGGAGAGGAATGGTTTTATAACTTTGTCCATCTTTACAATTTTGTTCCTACAAATTGATTTAGATTTCTCTCATGATTAAGGTATATTCATGATTTTCTAAACATAATTTTTCTTTCCCTATCTTCCCTCATCTATCCAAATAAGATGAATATAAATTATCCTTCTTTTCTCTCCCCTCCTTCTCAAACAAGAAGAGGATAACAACCCTTTCCTTTTTTGGACCCATGGCCCACTTATTCAGCCCATTAGGGCTAAAAGCGTGGCGTGACTTCCTTTCCACCAGTTCCTTAGTTGGTTTTGCGAGAGAGCAGCCACCTTCCTTTTTGGTTTTCTCTTTTTCAAGGAGCAGCCATATGGAAAAAAGAGATGAAGCAGGTAGCGGGTATTTCACTTTTTTCTAAGAGGGTGAATTGCTAGGGGAAGAGAAGGAAGGGCTGCTACTTGGTGCTTGACTACGTGGGAAGACTTCCACTCCAGGAATCATGC
Organism: Calamus simplicifolius; assembly: GCA_900491605.1. Lineage (NCBI taxonomy): Eukaryota > Viridiplantae > Streptophyta > Magnoliopsida > Arecales > Arecaceae > Calamus > Calamus simplicifolius. The sequence continues at coordinate 2,427,664 of UESW01003834.1, read as the reverse complement.
GAAGGTGCTGCAGAAGAAAAATAAGAGAAGAAGAAGAGAATGGAAGAAAATAAGAAGGTAACACAGGAGACCGTATTTTTCGGTGACTTAATCCTTATATCCCTATTATTCTCTTGTGATTGTTTCTCAAGTCCAGGTAAGAAATTTTGAGACTTGGATATTCATTATTTTATAGTGGATCTTCTTCTCTGGCTTGCTCGTGATTTTTTTTCCTTTATCTTGGAGGAATTTTTTACGTAAATCTTGGTGTTTCTGTGATTGTGTGGTTGCGCATTTATTTATTATTCCGCTACATATTACAGTCTGCTAGTATTTGCTCATACACTAATTCTTTTCCCTCAACTTGTATCAGAGCCTGTGAATTTTTGTGTACAAGCATAGAGGCCGGTAATTTTGTCGCATGATCAGTCTGAACGGAAATAATTGGATGATATGGAAACCGAGGATGGAGGACCTCTTATATTGCAAGGATCTATATGGACCTTTGGAAGGGGTCAAAGCAAAGCCCGTTACAATGACAGACGATGCTTGGATCATGTTAGATCGGAAAGCAGTCAGTTTTATTTGGCAGTGGTTGGATGATAGTGTCTTTCACCATGTTTCCACTGAGACTTCTGCAAACTCTCTTTGGAAAAAGTTAGAAAGTCTCTATGAGAGAAAAATAGCTGGCAACAAGGTTTTTTTTATCAGAAAACTAGTGAATCTGAAATATAAAGAGGGTGCTTCTATTGCTGAGCATTTGAATAAACTGTAGAGTATTCATAATCAGTTATCCTCTATGAAAATGTCTCTTGATGATGAGTTGCAGGCATTGTTACTTCTCAGTTCATTACCAGAAAGTTGGAAGACACTGGTGGTTTCTCTCAGTAATTCTGCACCAGACGGTGTTGTCACCATAAATCAAGTAACAGGCAGTTTGTTGAATGAGGAGTTGAGGAGGAAGAATTCAGCAACTTCTCAGATTGATTCACAGGCACTTGTCTCAGAGAATAGAGGACGGTCAAAGTCTAGAAATAGAGAATTCATACAAGGGTAGAAGCAAATCAAGGTCAAGAAAAGATATTACTTGTTACAACTGTGGTGAGAAAGGGCACTACAAGAATCAGTGTAAAAAGCCTAAGAAGAGCAAGAAAAAGTCATAAGAAGTGGAGGATACAGAGTCAATAGAGAATATCATAGTTACAGTGCAGAGTGATGATTATTTGATTTTATCTACTTCGGATGGTATCCTCTCATGTGAGTGTCAGAATCATGAGTGGGTGATTGACACAGGTGCTTCTTATTATGCTACACCATGGAGGGAGTTTTTTTCTACCTATAGGACTGAAAATTTTGGTGTTGTCAAGATGGAAAATCTAGGCACAGCAAACATCATTAGCATGGGTGACATCCACATGAAGACCAATCTTGGCTGTAAGTTGGTATTCAAGGATGTAAGGCATGTGGCTGACTTGAGGCTAAATTTAATCTCAGTTGGAAGACTTGATGATGAAGGCTTTGATAGCAAATTTTACAAAGGGCAATGGAAGCTCAGTAAAGGTTCACTTGTTGTAGCCAGTGGAAAGAAATGTCACACTTTATACAGGTTGCAGACTAAAGCTTATGGTGAACAATTGAATGCTACAGAGAAAGACTTCAGTATCGAGTTGTGGCATAAACGACTGGGACAAATAAGTGAGAAGGGGCTACAAGTTCTTTCCAAGAGAGAAGTTCTATCAGACTTCAAAGGTGTACATCTGAACTCATGTGTTGATTGTTTGGTTGGCAAGCAACATAGAGTTTATTTTGCTAGTCCTGCTTTGTTTAGAAAAATGCATGTTTTGGATCGTGTCTATACAGATGTTTGTGGTCCTCTGAGGATAAAAACTCCTGGTGGATCTGTTAATGTTTCAGGTATTAGTAGTGCACTTTATTTTGTCACTTTTATAGATGATTTTTTTAGGAAAGTTTGGGTCCATGGTTTGAAGACCAAAGATCAGGTTATTAATGTCTTCAAAGAGTTTCATGCCAGAGTTGAAAGAGAGACAGGAAAGAAATTGAAATGCATAAGATCAGATAATGGTGGTGAGTACACTGGGTTATTTGATGATTATTGCAGGTCACATGGCATTCAGCATGAGATGACAGTTCCTGGTACTCCTCAGCATAATGCAATTGCAGAGAGGATGAATCGCACCATCATGGAAAAGATTATATGTATGCTTTCACAGTCCAAGTTACCTAAAAGATTTTGAGATGAGGCATTGAAGATAGCAGTTGATGTAATAAATTTGTCACCATGTACAGCTCTAGATGGTGATGTTGCAGAGCGTGTATGGTCAGAGAAAGATATCTCTTACAAGCACTTGAGAGTGTTTGGTTGCCGTGCATTTGTACATGTTCTAGATATTGAGAGGTCCAAGCTGGATGGTAAGACAAAAGAATGGGCTTTACTTGATTACTCATATGATGAGTTTGGTTATAGACTTTGGGATCCAAAAAAGTAAAAAGTGTTCAGAAGCAGAGATGTAGTATTTTTTAAAAATCAAACCCTTCAAGACTTTAAGAAGGAGGTGCCAGTCAAGTCTTTTTTAAGAGGATTGACAGACTGTGACCCATTTACTCCTCCAGTATGTCAGGGTGATGGGGGAGATGTGCAAGAAAATAGTGCAGGAGCATATGTTAACTCACCTGTAGGACATGTTGAGTAGGAAAGAGATTAGGAGCGACCTCCTACAGAGCCTCAGCTGAGAAGATCTACCAGACAACGTCAACCTTCCAAAAGGTATTATATAGATGAATATATAATGCTTACTGATGCAGGTAAACCAGAATATTACCAGAAGGCAGTTGAAAGTAAGCAGAAAAAGGAGTGGTTAGTAGGTATGCAGGAAAAAAAGAATGCCTTATAGAAGAACCACACATATGATTTAGTGGAACTACCAAAGGAAGGAAAGCTTTAAAGATCAAGTGTGTTTTCAGGTTAAAGACTCAACAATAGTGTTCTCAACCAAAGTACAAGGCCAGATTGGTTATGAAAGGCTTTGGTCAAAAGAAAGGTATTGACTTTGAAGAGATTTTTTCTCCTATTGTTAAAATGCCTTCAATTCGTGTTGCTCTAGGTATTGCTGCTAGTCTACACTTGGAGGTTGAGCAGCTAGATGTGGAGACAGCTTTTCTTCATGGTGATTTGGAGGAGGAAATCTATATGGAGCAACCAGAAGGCTTCAGAGTCAAAGGTAAAGAAAATCTTGTCTGCATATTGAAAAAAGCTTGTATGGGCTGAAACAAGCTCCAAGGCAGTGGTACAAGAAATTTGATTCATTTATGGCTAAAAATGAATACAAAAGAATGGCTTCAAATCATTGTATGTATATTAAATGGTTTAGTGATGATCTTGTCATACTCCTACTTTATGTTGATGACATGCTTATCCTTGGGAAAGATATGTCTATGATTGATAGGTTGAAGAAGGAGCTGAGTCAGTCATTTGCAATGAAGAATATGGGACCAGCAAAGCAAATACTGGGCATGCAGATTTTTCGTGATAGAAGAACCAAGAAAATATGGTTGTCACAGGAAAAGTACATTGAGAAGGTATTGGATAGGTTCAGTATGAGCAATACAAAGTCAGTTGGTTCTCCTCTTGCATGTCACTTCAGGTTGTGCTCAGAGTAGAGTCCTTCAAGTGATGAGAAGAAGGAGAAAATGAAGAAGGTTACTTACGCTTCAGCAGTCAAAAGTTTAATGTATGCGATGGTATGTACGAGGCCAGATATCGCATATGTAGTGGGTGTTGCTAGCAGATTTCTTAAAAATCCAGGGAAAGAGCATTGGGCAGCAGTGAAGTGGATCTTCAGATATCTCAGAGGAAGCTCCAAAGTTTGTTTAAGCTTTGGAGATGGTTCACATATGCTGATTGGTTACACAGATGCAGATATGGCAAGAGATATTGATACAAGAAAGTCCACATCAGGTTTTGATGTGGCTGATCCAATGCCGTTAGAGAACCATGAAGGAAGGAAACCGACGGAGCCCCCCTTTGGCCTCCAAAGGGCCCTTCGGCCACTGTGGCATTTATGGCCTCATAAAGCCACACGCACCCAATTGCTCTAATCTCCAAGGCCGACGGCCCCATGGCTGACGGCTCCAAGGCTGACGGCCCCATGGCCGACGGCTCCAAGGCCGACGGCTCCATGGCCGCCAGTTCCATGGCCGATGGCTCCAAGGCCGATGGCCCATGGTCGACGGCCTCATGGCCGACGGCTCCAAGGCCGATGGCTCCATGGCCGACAGCTCCAAGGCCGACGGCCCCATGGCCGACGGCACCCTTGCCGACGCCGTTAGAGAACCGTGAAGGAAATTAACGGAGCCATGCTTTGGCCTCTGATGTCCCTTCGGCTGATGCGATTGATCAAGCCACATGACCCACGAGATGGAGGGATCACGAACTCAATGTCACACGGTCCGGCGCACTTCGCTCTTCTCAGCCTTGGGCTCATCTTAGCAGCAGCCCACCTCGATCTTTGCATCGGTCGCGGCCCACTTCGACCACGGCATCGGTCTCGGCAATGTCGTCGGCATCGGCCTCGGCAATGGCCTATCTCCTCCGTGGCCCACCTCGATCTTGGCATCGGCCGCGGCCCACTTCGACCATGGCGTCGACGTCGGTCACGGCCCATTCCCGTCTCGGTGTCGATCATTGCATCGGCCTCGGCAACGGCGTCGACGTCGGTCATGGCCCATCTCGACCTTCGCATCGGCCTTGACGTCGGTTTCGGCCCATGTTCAAGCTACGTGGCCCACTTCCCTCGAGAGTGGCGGATAACTTCACTATGAACGTGCTCGGCGATGTGGGCAATGAACGTGCCTTCCCTTGGCGCCACTAACGGCAGGCATGACCCCCCATGTTTGGTCCCCACTGCCCGTCCTTTGCGGCACGTCAAAGGACCAAAAACTGCCAACCATCCGGGAGGATTAAACTGTTGCGAACAAAGGGTAAGAGGGACCCCCGAACAGGTATATAGAAACCCCGACTGACAACGAGGGGGAGGGGACTCAATCTAGACTCTTTCATTAAAAAATCCCTGTTCTCCAAATCGCTGACTAGAGCATCGGAGGGTCCCCGCCGGAATCCCTGTTCTACACTCTCGAAGGCCCGCAGAGATCTCAGCTCACCTGGCCCTCATCGCAAGTGATTTGGCAACAACAGATTGGCGCGCCAGGTAGGGGGGCAGGCAACGCACTCTCCCTGCGACTCCGTTAATTCTACAAGGAAGACGATGGTGACAACGCGAGCTCAGGAAGTTTCCACCAGCCATGCTGCGGAGCGTGTCCCACAGGCTGAACAATCAGAGGATAACCTCCATGTTCCGCTTGCACCACCTTCGGTTGGCCAGGTCGATCGGCTCGACGCCCTGGCCCGTCAAGTACAAGATATGGTAACCGTGGTGCAAAGGTTACAAGAGCACTGCTTCGCTGCCATACCTGAACCACCACAACCCCCTTCGTTCCGTGAGGAAGGCCATGATGCTAGCCGGCCTCATCAGGGTAGAACTCCCCCGGAAGCCTCCCACCACTCATCCCAGAGACCATGCTATCGAGAAACCTCGAAACGACAACGTTCCCGCTCTCGTCATTCTGACTATCTTCACTGGCAACACGATGAGAAAGAGCCACGGCAGGTGCACTCTGCACATCGCCGTGCCTCCCCATCTTCATCCTCTGACTCTTCTAGAGACGACATCAACAGGAGAGCCACTCGTCGGGCTAAGCGGCGGCTTGATGAATATCATCAACGGTTGGAAGAGCTTAGTCGTCAAATCGCCAATCCTCACGAGGTGATATACGACCATCGTCCTCCGCTCTCCCGCCGCATCATGGAGGAGCCGATTCCACCTCGGTTCCGTCTTCCCCAGCTGGACCCCTACGATGGTACGACGGACCCTCTGGACCACTTGGAGAGCTATAAGGTCCTCATGCAGGTCCAAGGGGCAACGGACTCTCTTCTGTGTGTTGCTTTTCCAGCCACACTACGGAAAGCAGCGCGTGCATGGTATTCTAATCTGCCACCCTACAGTATCAATTCGTTTAGGCACCTTGAGCGGTCTTTCCTGGCTCACTTTGATGCATGCCGAAGATCCCTCGAGTCGCTGATAGCTTGTTTGCCGTCCAACAAAGGAGTGGCGAGACTTTGAAGGACTTTGTGGCTCGATTTAAGGAGGCCGTGCTCGAAGTCTATAACTTGGAAGATTCTGTCGCTACCCTAGCATTGAAGCGAGGACTCCGCCCCTCCAGATTTGCATATTCTCTGGACAAAAAGCCTCCCGGCTCCTATGCCAAGTTGCTAAGTCGGGCACAAAAGTACATCCGCACCGATGAGGCTGACTCGTCCAAAAGGAAGCTGACAAGAGTTCCAATAAGAAGCCGACACCCACAGAACCAGCTGCGGGACGATTCAGGCAGCCCAAACCACCCCGTCGCTTTGACCACGGGCCCCAGGCGCTGGTTCCTAAGGAGCAGTTTACTCCTCTCATGGCTCCGATCTCCCACATCCTACTAGAGATTGAGGAGGAGCCTTATTTTCAACACCCACGTCCCCTAAAGTCAGTAAACCCTCGCAACAAAGAGCTTTACTGCCGGTATCACCGAGACTATGGACATGACACTGAAGACTGCCACCATTTGAAGATGGCCATTGAAGAGCTTATCCAGCAGGGTCACTTGGGCAAGTTCATTCGAAGAAATCCCACTGCCCCGGGTACGTCGGCACCTCCAGCGCTTCAGACTGGCATCGATAATGCCCCAACGAAAAAAACAATAGCATGATCTCATGGGGGGCGAGTAGCAGCTCGAAAAGTCGACGGAAGGAGGCAAGCTGGCGCCAGAATGGGAAGGACCTTATCGCGTCATGGAAGTGCTCCATCACAGAGCGTACAAAGTGGAAGTGATAGATGGGAAGCTTCTCCCCCGCACGTGGAATGCAGACAACTGACAACGGTATTATCAGTAGCTTGCTGATTTTATTAGCTTAAGTTTTTTTTAATAAAGTATTATTCAGAATATCCTTGTTTTATCATGCTCTTGGGATGAGTATATTTCTTAGAAAAAGATCGGCTCTGTGTCGGCACACCAAAGATCGGCTCCACATCGGCACACCAAAGACTAGCTCCGCGTCGGCACAAAAAGATCGATTCTGCACCGGAAACTTAAAGACCGGCCCGCGTCGGCACTTAAAGACCAGCCCCGCGTCGGCACTTAAAAGACCGGCTCCGCGTCGGCACAAAAAGACTGGTTCCTCACCGATAACTTAAGACCAGCTCCGCATCGGTACAAAAAGATCGGTTCCGTGCCGGCAATTTAAGACCGGCTCCGTATCGGCACAAGAAGATCTGTTCCGCACCGGCAACTAAAGACCGGCTCCGCGTCGGCACAAAAAGACCGGTTCCGCACCGGCAATTTAAGACCGGCTCCGCGTCGGCACAAGAAGACCGGTTCCGCACCGGCAACTAAAGACCGGCTCCGCGTCGGCACAAAAAGATTGTTTCCGTACCGGCAACTTAAAGACTAGCCCCACATCGGCACTTAAAGACCGGCCTCGCGTCGGCACTTAAAGACCGGCTCCGTGTCGGCACTTAAAGCCCGGCTCCGCGTCGGCACCTTCAAGCTCGGCTCCGCGTTGGCACACTCAAGCCCGAGTCTTCCCTCGACACTCAAGCCCGGCTCTGCATCGGCAATCCAAGCCCAGGACCTCCTGCGGATTCCATTCCAGCTGCCCTTGGATTTCAGCATTGGTCCCCCCCCGCCTTCGATCATCACGGTTCCCTGGGGGGCAGGGCATCAACTTTGCAGAAGGAAACCAATTTCTTTAAAGAAAAAGGCACCTGACGACTCTCAACTCTCTGGCCACCCTCCGGGGTTAAAGGCTCCCAAGCATGGTCGAATCCCAGCGACTCCTGGGTCATCCTCCGGGGTTCAAAAGGCTCTCGACGGCCTCGACTTTGCCTCAGCGGCTTCGTTACAGCCTCAACGGCTTCATTTCAGCCTCAACGGCCTCAACTCTGTATCAGCGGCCAATGGCCAATCGGGTAATACCTTTGTTTAAATTACACACTTGCAACATATAGCTGGTTACTTTCAGCCATCAAGAAGCCTCAAGACAACTCACAGCTGGAAGAAGCCAACTCCCCAGTTCATAGTTGACGGGCATTCGCTCCCAAGCTCTCAAGCCTGTAATCGGCGTCGACATCAAACACGACACAAAGGCAAACATCTACGAAAAGGCTCTGTTGACCCAATTGAGGATTTTGATGATTAACAAAACTATTTGAGTATAACATTTGAAGTTACTAATGATTTTGATTAAGTTTTTCAGATTATAAGTCGATTTGATAATCAAAATCAAGAGTCAAATCAAGTTCTGGTTCGAATCTAATGTCAAGGTAAGATTGCAGACATTAGAGTCGACACATGGAATCGCAGAGTCGACTCCGAAAAACGGCACAGACTTAGAGTCGACTCTGGGACTGTTAGAGCCGACTCCAACATAAAAGACAGAACGATGATTTTTCAGGCCACGACTTAGAGTCGACTCCCAAACTGTTAGAGTCAACTCCAGAAGAATTTTGTGTCGACCCCAGAAAAGTCAGAGACGACTCTAGATCGAGCGGATTAAAGAATTTCGAGTTAGAGCCAACTCCATAAAAGTTAGAGCCGACTCCAGAATGTCAGACACGGCTCCAGAACTGTCAGAACGACTATAAACTTTATCTTTATCTATTTTAATCCCAACGGCTATTGTTATTTATGGATCTAATCCTTCTTACACTTGTTTCTAACGGATAGTTTCAAACTATTTATGGATTAATCGGAATCTATAAGAAGAGGGTTTGTTGCATCCCATAAAAAGAAGAAAAGAGAGGCAAAAAGAAAAGAATAGAGACAAATCTTTGAGATCTATCAAAAAAGAAAACAGGAAAAACTTGTAAGGAAAGATCATACTGATTCCCCAAAAGAAGAGAGAGAGATTTCAAGCTTTTGATGTTCTATTTTGAAGAAATCTCAAGAGAAGAAAGAAGCCCTAGTTTTCTGATCTTCTGAGTCTCAAGAGCATCTTGAAGGAAGATCCATTCAAAGGAAGAGAAGGAAGAAGCCACCAAGATCTGCGAATCAGGCTTTGATTCCTATCCTCTTATTATTGTTTCATTATTGTATATTTGCTCATTGGAGGAGCTGTTTATCTTGTAAAATTAAATATTGTTTGCTGGGTCAATCTGATGATTGATTCAGTTGAGGCTGTTAGCCTTGTGCAAGCATTAGCTTGTGGTGATAGGTTTTGTGCTGGTGAACCTTGAAAACTAGCTGGGTTCGTTGTGCACCCGGGAAAACAACAAGTTTAAGTTGTGAGCTTGCAAAACAACTATGTTATAATCAGTTTGATTATAGTGTGGACCCAAGAGGTACTTGGGAGTGGACGTAGGTGTAGGTATACCGAACCACTATAAAATCTCCTGTGTTTGCCGTGATTGTCTCTTTATCTTCAACTCTCTATTTGTGCTTGTTCAGTTTTAATTTGTGTGAATCTAAGTCTTTATTTCCGCTGGGGGTTATTTTTCAAAAGAGTTTAAATTTTTGAAAAACCCAATTCACCCCCCTCTTGGGTTGCTATCTGGACCAACAATTGGTATCAGAGCTAGTGCTCATTTGATTTGATCTAACGATCAAGAGTCAAAGATCCACATGGCAACTCAAGCTGGTTCATCTTTTTTCGAAGGCCAATCTACTAATAGACCACCCTTATTTAATGGTTCAAACTATGGTTATTGGAAGGCTAGAATGAAAATTTTCATTCAAGCACTTGACTATGATCTATGGAGTATTATAGTCAATGGACCACACACACCCACTGCTAGAGTTAATGGCATGGAGATTCCTAAACCAGAAATGGAATGGGATGAACATGATAAAAAATTGGCACAACTCAATGCCAAAGCAATGAATGTTTTATACTGCTCATTAGATGCAAATGAATTCAATCACATATCTATTTGCATTTCTGCTAAGAAAATCTGGGATAGACTTGAGGTTACCCATGAGGGAACAAATCAAGTCAAGGAATCCAAGATTAACATGCTAGTTCATAAGTATGAATTGTTTAAAATGGATGCATGTGAATCTATTGCTGATATGTTTACAAGATTTACTGATATAGTTAATGGTTTAAAAAGTCTTGGTAAATCTTATGATAATTCTGATCTTGTGTGAAAGGTTTTGCGTTCCTTGCCTAGGACTGGGAAGCTAAAGTGACTGCTATACAAGAGGCAAAGGATCTAAGTACCCTATCCCTAGAAGAATTATTGGGATCCTTGATGACTCATGAGCTTCAAATTAAGCAACATGTTGATGATGATGAGTCAAAGAAGAAACTATGGCTCTTAAGATTTCTAAATATATGGAAGAGCCTCATGAATCTGAAGATGAAAGTGATGATGAGGACATGGCACTCATCACAAGGAAATTTAAAAGATTCATGAAGAAGAAGAAGTTTGAAAGGAAAAAGCCCTTTGCAAGAAAAGATGAGGACAAGGGCAAAGAAAAAGAAGTTATTTGCTTTGAATGTAAAAAGCCGGGTCACTTTAAATCTGAATGCCCTCAACTAAAGAAAGGCACCGGAAGTTCAAAAAGAAGGCAATGATGGCCACATGGAGCGATTCGAAAAGCTCAAGTTCCGAAGAAGAAGAAAAGAGTGAAATGGCCAATCTATGCTTCATGACGGATAAGTGATGAGGAGTGTCTTGCAGCCATCAGATTGAAAAAAAAATGGTACCTGGATAGTGGTGCTCAAGACACATGACGGGTGACAAAGATCAATTCATCACCCTTGAATCAAAAAGAGGTGGAGTAGTTACTTTTGGTGATAATGGTCAAGGCCATATCATGGGTATTGGTAAGATTCAAATTACTCCATCTACTCATATTGATAATGTTTTATATGTCGATGGACTTAAACATAATCTGATAAGTATTAGCCAACTGTGTGACAAAGGTTTCAAGGTTTCCTTTGAAGCTTCTGTTTGCACTGTTACTAATCCCATTGATAACAGCATTATTCTTGTTGGTAAATATTATGGCAATGTGTACTTAATTGATTTGAGTAATTTATCTCCAAGTAATCATTGCTTAGTTGCTAATAATGCTAAGATGAATGAGATTGGTTGGCTATGGCACCGTAGATTAGGTCATGCAAGCACACACCTAATTTCTAAATTATTGAAAATGGATTTAGTTAAAGGTATTCCTAGCTTAAATTTTGAAAATAATCGAATATGTGATGCATGTCAATTTGGAAAACAAACAAGAACTTCTTTCAAATCTAAGAATGTTGTTTCAACTACTAGGCCACTAGAGCTACTACACATGGACCTTTTTGGACCTACTAGAACCACAAGTCTAGGAGGAAAGAAATATGGTCTGGTGATAGTAGATGATTACTCTAGATTCACTTGGGTAATGTTTTTGGCTCACAAAGATGAGACTTTCTCAATATTCATGAAATTCGTTAAGAAAGTCACTAATGAGAAAAACACTACCATAGTGTCTATTAGAAGTGATCATGGAACTGAATTTGAAAATCACTTATTTGAAAAATTTTATTTTGAAAAAGGCATACATCATAACTTTTCTGCACCTAGAACACCGCAACAAAATGGAGTTGTAGAAAGAAAGAATAGGACTTTAGAAGACATGGCCCGTACCATGCTATGTGAAAGCCAACTTCCAAATATTTTTGGGCGGAAGCTATAAACACAGCATGTTACATAAATAGAGCCCTGATTAGACCTATCCTTAAGAAAACTCCCTATGAACTATGGCACAATAGGAAACCAAATTTAAGTTATTTTCATGCATTTGGTTGTAAATGTTTTATTCATAACAATGGTAAGGATAATCTTGGGAAGTTTGATGCAAAGTCTGATGAAGGTATTTTCTAGGATATTCTACATCTAGCAAGGCATATAGAGTATTTAATAAGAAGAGCTTAGTTGTAGAAGAATCCATTCATATAGTGTTTGATGAGTCTTTAGCATCAAGTTCAGATAAAATTGATGATGAGGAAGATACATCTTTGATTGAAAGAGATATTGAAAAATTAAATGTATCTTCAGATCAAGAACCTGAAGTTAAGGATGATGACTCACCTAAGGATGATGGTATTGATATTGCTCAGAATGATAAAGATCTACCTAGAGATTGGAGATATGCTTATGGTCATCCTAAGGACCTAATCATAGGTGATCCATCTCAAGGTGTAAGGACTAGATCATCAATGAGAGATATCAATAATCATCTTGCATTTGTATCTCATATAGAACCTAAAACTATAGAGGAAGCTGAGAAAGATAGTTATTGGATGTTAGCAATGCAGAAGAGTTAAACCAATTCACTAGGAACCAAGTCTGGACCCTAGTAGATAGACCTAAAAACCACCCTATAATAGGATCTAAATGGGTTTTTAGAAATAAATTGGATGAAAATGGATTGGTAATTAGAAATAAGGCTAGATTAGTTGCAAAAGGATATAATCAAGAAGAAGGTATAGATTTTGATGAAACTTTTGCACCTGTTGCTAGATTAGAAGCCATTAGGCTACTACTTGCATTTGCATGTCATATGAATTTCAACTTATTTCAAATGGATGTTAAAAGTGCATTTCTAAATGGTTTTATAAATGAGGAAGTTTATGTTGAACAACCTCCTGGTTTTGAAGATCATGAATTTCCAAACCACGTCTTCAAACTACACAAAGCACTTTATGGTTTAAAGCAAGCACCTAGAGCTTGGTATGATAGATTAAGTAAATTTTTAATTGAAAATGACTTTTCTAGAGGAAATGTTGATAAAACCTTGTTTTTGAAAAGAAAAGAAAAGGATTTATTAATCGTTCAAATTTATGTTGATGACATTATATTTGGTGCTACTAACAATCTCCTTTGTCAAGAATTTGCTAAGCTAATGCAGGGAGAATTCGAGATGAGCATGATGGGAGAACTAAATTTCTTCCTTGGACTTCAAATCAAACAAGAGAAAGCGGAATTTTCATTAACCAAACAAAGTACACAAAGGAAATACTCAAGAAATTTGGTATGGAATCTGCTAAACCTCTTGGTACGCCAATGAGTCCCTCATGCAAGCTGGACAAGGATGAAGAAGGTAAGAAAGTAGATCAGAAGCATTACAGAGGTATGATCGGATCACTTCTTTACCTAACTGCAAGTAGGCCAGATATCATGTTTTCTGTTTGCTTATGTGCAAGATATCAATCTAATCCTAAGGAATCACATTTATTTGCTGTTAAAAGAATCTTTAGATACTTAAATGGAACTAAAAATGTAGGATTATGGTATTCTAGAGACTCAACCTTAAAATTGATTGCTTATTCTGATTCTGACTATGCTGGTTGTAAATTAGATAGAAAGAGTACAAGTGGGCATGCCAACTTTTAGGAAGTAACTTAATCTCTTGGTTTAGCAAGAAGCAAAATTCGGTTGCATTATCCACTGCTGAGGCAGAGTATGTTGCAGCTGGAAGTTGCTGTGCTCAAATCCTTTGGATTAAGCGACAACTTGAAGATTATGGTATCACACTTGATAAAATTCCTATTAAATGTGATAATACTAGTGCTATTAATCTAACTAAAAATCCAATTCAACATTCAAGAACTAAACACATTGAAATTAGACATCACTTTATTAGAGAACATGTAACTAACAAAGATGTTTGTCTTGAATATGTTAATACTAATGATCAATTAGCTGATATTTTTACCAAACCTTTGAGTGAGGAAAGATTTTGCTATCTTAGAGGAGAATTAGGAGTTTGTGATCCTTTAGAATGATTTTCTGAAACTCTTAAGGACAACAACTATCTAGACTTCATTAATTTCTTGAAAATCCTCTATGACCAATAAGGAAATTATCTAGAAATTTGATTCATTGTTTCCCCAATTGTTAAGGAACACTTATCTAGAGTTTGATGATTAATTTGATCAGTTTCAGATCCTTGAAATTTGAATTTTTCTCTGAAACTATTGTGGAGTCGACACCTGCAGTTTGTGGAGTCGACACCTTCATATTTTGATGTTCTGTCTGGGCAATTAGAGCCGACTCTGGCTTCTGTAGAGCCGACTCTAATTCGGGCGCTGACAGATTCTCTGGTTCGGAGCCGACACCTCATTTTCGGGAGTCGACTCTAAGTGGAACTAGGTCAAAATAAAAAGGCGGAGTCGACCCCAAACGAAACCCATCGTCTCCAAACCTTTCTAAAACTGTTCCAAACTGATTCCAACCCCTCAAACTCTTCAAATCCCTTGATTACTCATTCCAATCGAATCCCATGGCTCCCAAAAGGCATGCTATCATTGGTGGTTCGACTGTTCCGACGAAGCGCCGTTCAAATCGGAGGCAACCTTCGTCATCTTCTTCATCTGCCACTCAGGATGACTCTCCACCCTCACCATCTTCTCCACGAGTTGACCAATTAGCGGGTAAGGCCATTACTACCGGAAGAAAAGTAGACTTTGACTTTTTTGTTTCGGAGGGCTTTGCTATTGGGCGCTTGTTGAAAGAAATGGGATGGGAGAAGTCTGTTCTTTGGATATCCCTACTTACCCTGCCCTAGTGAGAGAATTTTATAATGATTTATGTAGAGGAGAGGGAGGCTTAGTGAGTGTTGTAAGAGGAACTAAAGTAATCATCACGGCTGAAACCCTTGGAAATCTATTGGAGATGCCTACCATTGGCTTAGTTGAATATCAACATGAAGACAGAGGAGGTGCCCTATCAAGGATGTTAGGGAGAGAAGTTTCTGAGTTTGAGAAATCTTGGCCAATCAACTTAATTTGGAACTCAGATTACTTCACAATATTTGTGGAAGAATTTTATTTCCTAAAATCGGAAGGTTTGAATATGTCTCGGAGCGAGACATCTTATTGATGGACTGTATTCTCACTGGAAGACCTGTCAATCTTGCTGGTATGATGATAGGCTATATGGCGGAAGCAGCAACTAAGAAGAGATCTACATTGCCATATGGTATGGTTTGACATTGGTATTCAGAAGCCAAGGTGTACTTATAATGGATAATGAGCCACTAAGAAAATTAAGGCATACAGATTACTATAGTGTCTCTACATTCACCGGATGGGCTTCAGAAAAGAAAATGAAAATTGGATAAAAAGAGGACATGAGGCCAGAGCTGAAGAGGTTAGAGTTGAGGAGGTCAGAGGAGGACATTCCTGATCCATCTATTCCTGAACCATCTGCTGGACCTTCTTCTGCTGGACCATCTGCTGGACCTCAGAGGCTGGACCTAGCTCTCACCCTCCACATCAGTCTGGATTGGCATCTGGAAGATTTTCTGAGGAGCAAATAGGTCAGCTCAGAGCTTTACTGGCTGAGTATGATAGTCAAAGGACAAATGATATGTGTAAGTTGAGAGAGAGTTCAATCAGTTGAAGGATGAGATCAATTCAAGACTTGACATGATTTCTTTTTCCATTAGCAATTCCGTAGAATCCTTTAGCACTGATCTTCATAAGATTTTTGAAAGGATGGAAGGCATTGCAGATGGTTCTGGAACTTATCTTCATGCTACCAGTCAACTAAAGAAAGATATCGACCTCGCCGTCTCTCAAATTGAAGCTTGTCTTGAAAGTTTTAAGAAGACTCAAAAAGATGATATTATGGAAATGATTGGACATTTAAAGAAAATTATGTATAAGCATATTTGATTTTGATATCCTATCCTAGGTTGTATCTTAGGATTTCTTGCTTTCTTGCTTTCTTAGCATGTATCTAGAATTTACATACTTGAATGTCACTTTTTTGAAACACATGTAATGAATCTTGCTTTGGAATACAATTACACTTTTATTTCAAATTTGTCTATGATTGATTGATTGAATTTCAATGAATGAGTTTACTATCTTTATGATTAATTGAACCAACAACCCCGCTCTGATAACATTCTTTATTGCTCTTAAATCACCTTATTGCTGATAACAAAAAAGGGGGAGAGAAAATTGTATATGCATAAAGGAAATAAAAATGGAAGAATATAGATTAAAGGAATATAAGATTTCAATCAATTGGCATATCTAAATAGGGGGAGAGAAATTTTGAGATTTATAAATTCTAATCAATTTGTATCAAAAATGATCAATTAATTTCAGGGGGAGTTATTCAATGCAGGGGGAGCTTAATAATTTCTCCATATAAAAGTTAAATCATCTTGATTGATGTTTATAATTGAACTCAGAACTCAAGTATGTTTTTAAAGTTCATTTTGAATATTGGCATCAAATTCTCTATTAGGAAGTCTCAAAGCTTTAATAATGTCTATAATTCTTCATTCAAATAAATTTTTAATGCATATACTCAAAGTTTTTGTCATCATCAAAAAGGGGGAGATTGTTGACCCAATTGAGGATTTTGATGATTAACAAAACTATTTGAGTATAACATTGAAGTTACTAATGATTTTGATTAAGTTTTTCAGATTATAAGTCGATTTGATAATCAAAATCAAGAGTCAAATCAAGTTCTGGTTCGAATCTAATGTCAAGGTAAGATTGCAGACATTAGAGTCGACACATGGAATCGCAGAGTTGACTCCGGAAAACGGCACAGACTTAGAGTCGACTCCGGGACTGTTAGAGCCGACTCCAACAGAAAAGACAGAACGATGGTTTTTTAGGCCACGACTTAGAGTCGACTCCCAGACTGTTAGAGTCGACTCCAGAAGAATTTTGTGTCGACCCCAGAAAAGTCAGAGACGACTCCAGATCGAGCGATTAAAGAATTTCGAGTTAGAGCCGACTCCAGAAAAGTTAGAGCCGACTCTAGAATGTCAGACACGGTTCCAGAACTGTCAGAACGACTCTAAACTTTATCTTTATCTATTTTAATCCCAATGGCTATTGTTATTTATGGATCTAATCCTTCTTACACTTGTTTCTAACGGATAGTTTCAAACTATTTATGGATTAATCGGGATCTATAAGAAGAGGGTTTGTTGCATCCCACAAAAAGAAAAGAGAGGCAAAAAGAAAAGAATAGAGACAAATCTTTGAGATCTATCAAAAAAGAAAAGAGGAAAAACTTGTAAGGAAAGATCATACTGATTCCCCAAAAGAAGAGAGAGAGATTCCAAGCTTTTGCTGTTCTATTTCAAAGAAATCTCAAGAGAAGAAAGAAGCCCTAGTTTTCTGATCTTCTGAGTCTCAAGAGCATCTTGAAGGAAGATCCATTCAAAGGAAGAGAAGGAAGAAGCCACCAAGATCTGCGAATCAGGCTTTGATTCCTATCCTCTTATTATTGTTTCATTATTGTATATTTGCTCATTAGAGGAGCTGTTTATCTTGTAAAAACAAATATTGTTTGCTGGGTCAATCTGGTGATTGATTCAGTTGAGGCTGTTAGCCTTGTGCAAGCATTAGCTTGTGGTGATAGGTTTTGTGCTGGTGAACCTTGAAAATCAGCTGGGTTCGTTGTGCACCCGGGAAAACAACAAGTTTGAGTTGTGAGCTTGCAAAACAACTCTGTTGTAATCAGTTTGATTATAGTGTGGACCCAAGAGGTACTTGGGAGTGGACGTAGGTGTAGGTACACCGAACCACTATAAAATCTCCTGTGTTTGCCGTGATTGTCTCTTTATCTTCAACTCTCTATTTGTGCTTGTTCAGTTTTAATTTGTGTGAATCTAAGTCTTTATTTCCGCTGGGGGTTATTTCTCCAAAGAGTTTAAATTTTTGAAAAACCAATTCACCCCCCCTCTTGGGTTGTTATCTGGACCAACAGGCTCAACGGCTCCCTCTGCCTCAGGAGCATCATTGCGGCCTCACTGGCTCTCTGCCTCCATGGCATGTGGATAGGAACCCACATCCAAATATCATGTCAAAAGTTGAAGATCCAAAGTCAGGTGGGGATCAGCCACTTGGGAGGTAACGCCCCTTTCGCCTTGCTGGGGTGGGCCCGCTTCGTCTCAGGGGCGAGGGGGCATCTGATGTGGCTGATCCAACGCCGTTAGAGAACCATAAAAAAAGGAAACCGACAGAGCCCCCCTTTGGCCTCCAAAGGGCCCTTCGGCCACTGTGGCGTTTATGGCCTCATAAAGCCACGCGCACCCATGCTCTAATCTCTAAGGCCGCCGGCTCCAAGGCTGACGACTCCATGGCCGACGGCTCCATGGCCGCTAGCTCCATGGCCGACGGCTCCAAGGCCGACGGCCCCATGGCCGACGGCTCCATGGCCGACAGCTCCAAGGCCGATGGCCCCATGGCCGACGGCACCCTTGCCGACGCCGTTAGAGAACCGTGAAGGAAATTGACGGAGCCCTGCTTTGGCCTCTGATGTCCCTTCGGCTGATGCGACTGATCAAGCCACATGACCCACGAGATGGAGCGATCACGAACTCAATGTCACACAGTCCGGCGCACTTCGCTCTTCTCATCCTTGGGCTCATCTTAGCAGCGGCCCACCTCGATCTTGGCATCGGCCGCGGCCCACTTCGACCACGGCATCGGTCTCGGCAATGTCGTCGGCATTGGCCTCGGCAACGGCCTATCTCCTCCGTGGCCCACCTCAATCTTGGCGTCGGCCGCGGCCCACTTCGACCACGGCGTCGACGTCGGTCACGGCCCATTCCCATCTCGGTGTCGGTCATGGCGTCGGCCTCGGCAACGGCGTCGGCGTCGGTCACGGCCCATCTCGACCTTCGCGTTGGCCTTGGCGTTGGTTTCAGCAACGGCCACTCACGTTCAAGCTACATGGCCCACTTCCCTCGAGAGTGGCGGATAACTTCACTATGAACGTGCTCGGCAACGTGGGCAACGAACGTGCCTTCCCTTGGCGCCACTAACGGCAGGCATGACCCCCCACGTTCGGCCCCCACGGCCCGTCCTTTGCGGCACGTCAAAGGACCAAAAACTGCCAACCATCCGGGAGGATTCAACTGTTGCGAACAAAGGGTAAGAGGGACCCCCGAACAGGTATATAGAAACCCCGACTGACAACGAGGGGGAGGGGACTCTATCTAGACTCTTTCATTAAAAAATCCCTGTTCTCCAGATCGCTGACTGGAGCATCGGAGGGTCCCCGCCGGAACCACCGGTCCGGGACTTTTCTTGCAGGCCCCAGAAGGAAGACGGTGACCTCTCTACACTCTCGAAGGCCCGCAGAGATCTCAGCTCACCCGGCGCTCATCGCAAGTGATTTGGCAACAACATGTTTCATACTTTCTTTTGCAGGGAGAGCTGTGTCATGGTAATCCAAATTGCAAAGGTGTGTAGCTCTCTCCACCACAGAGGCAGAATACATTGCTGCTACCAAGGTCTGTAAGGAGATGCTGTGGATGAAAGAATTCTTACATGAATTAGGGCTGAAACAAAAAAATTATGTGGTATATTGTGACAGCCAGAGCGCTATCCACTTGTGCAAGAACCCAACTTTTATGGCCTCATAAATCCACGCACACACAATTGCTCTAATCTCCAAGGCCGTCGGCTCCAAGGTCGACGGCTCCATGGCCGACGGCTCCAAGGCCGACGGCTCCATGGCTGCTAGCTCCATGGCCGACGGCTCCAAGGCCGACGGCCCCATGGCCGATGGCCCCATGGCCGACGGCTCCAAGGCCGACGGCCCCATGGCCGACAGCTCCAAGGCCGATGGCCCCATGGCCGACGGCACCCTTGCCGACGCCGTTAGAGAACCGTGAAGGAAATTGACGGAGCCCTGCTTTGGCCTCTGATGTCCCTTCGGCTGATGCGACTGATCAAGCCACATGACCCATGAGATGGAGGGATCACGAACTCAATGTCACACGGTCCGGCGCACTTCGCTCTTCTCGGCCTCGGGCTCATCTTAGCAGCGGCCCACCTCGATCTTGGCATCGGCTGCGGCCCACTTCGACCACGGCATCGGTCTCGGCAATGTCGTTGACATCGGCCTCGGCAACGGCCTATCTCCTCCGCGGCCCACCTCGATCTTGGCATCAGCCGCTGCCCACTTTGACCACGGCGTCGACGTCGGTCACGGCCCATTCCCATCTTAGTGTCGGTCATGGCGTCGGCCTCGACAACTGCATCGGCGTCGGTCACGGCCCATCTCGACCTTCGCATCGGCCTTGGCATCGGTTTCAGCAACGGCCACCCATGTTCAAGCTACGTGGCTCACTTCCCTCGAGAGTGGTGGATAACTTCACTATGAACGTGCTCGGCGATGTGGGCAACGAACGTGCCTTCCCTTGGCGCCACTAACGGCAGGCATGACCCCCCACGTTCGGCCCCCACTGCCCGTCCTTTGCGGCACGTCAAAGGACCAAAAACTGCCAACCATCCGGGAGGATTAAACTGTTGCGAACAAAGGGTAAGAGGGACCCCCGAACAGGTATATAGAAACCCTGACTAACAACGAGGGGGAGGGGACTCAATCTAGACTCTTTCATTAAAAAATCCCTGTTCTCCATATCGCTGACTGGAGCATCGGAGGGTCCCCGCTGGAACCACCGGTCCGAGACTTTTCTTGCAGGCCCCAGAAGGAAGACGGTGACCTCTCTACACTCTCTAAGGCCCGCAGAGATCTCAGCTCACCCGGCGCTCATCGCAAGTGATTTGGCAACAACATGTTTTATACTTTCTTTTGCAGGGGGAGCTGTGTCATGGTAATCCAAATTGCAAAGGTGTGTAGCTCTCTCCACCACAGAGACAGAATACATTGCTGCTACCAAGGTCTGTAAGGAGATGCTGTGGATGAAAGAATTCTTACATGAATTAGGGCTGAAACAAAAAAATTATGTGCTATATTGTGACAGCCAGAGCGCCATCCACTTGTGCAAGAACCCAACTTTTCATTCCAAGTTAAAGCATATAGATGTCAGATACCACTGGATTCGAAATGTGTTTGAAGAGAAGCAGTTGCAGCTTCAGAAAATTCACACAGATGAAAATGGGGCAGACATGTTAACAAAGACCTTGTCAAAAGAAAGGCCAGAGATATGCCGACAGCTGGTCGGCATGATTTCACACTAAGGAAGCATGAGATAGCCTTCCTTATGAGCTAAAAGGGGAGGTTGTTGGGCCCATGGCCCACTTATTCAGCCCATTAGGGCTAAAAGCGTGGCGTGACTTCCTTTCCACCGGTTTCTTAGTTGGTTTTGTGAGAGTGCAGCCACCTTCCTTTTTTTATTTTCTCTTTTTCAAGGAGCAGCCATCTGAGAAAAAGAGATGGAGCAGGTTGCGGATATTTCTCTTTTTTCTGGAAGCGTGGATTGCTATGGAAAGAGAAGGAAGGGCTGTTGCTTGGTGCTTAACTACGTAGGAGGACTTCCACTCCAGGAATCACGTGAAGGTGCTGCAGAAGAAAAATAAGAGAAGAAGAAGTAGAGGAGAAGGAAAGAAAATAAGAAGGTAACGTAGGAGACCATACTTTTCGGTGATGTAATCCTTATATCTCTATTATTCTCTTGTGATTATTTCTCAAGTCCAGGCAAGGGATTTTGAGACATGGATATTCATTATTTTATAGTTGATCTTCTTCTCTGGCTTGCCCGTGGTTTTTTTCCTTTATCTTGAAGAAATTTTTCACGTAGATTTTGGTGTTTCTGTGATTGTGTGGTTTGTGCATTTTATTTATTATTCCGCTGCGTATTACGGTCTGCTAGTATTTGCTCATACATGAATTCTTTTCCATCATCCTTCCCTTCCCCTTTTCTTCTTTCTCCACGCTTCACCCTCCCATTCTTTTTTCTCAAAAGATCCAAATAGACCCTGATACGGCTGGCCATTTCTCCGGGGTAGTATTATCTTCTGTGCGGTTTTCGAAAGCAATGATGTGACAACAAAACCCAAGGCCTCCAGTGCCGGCCTCCAGCGTCGGTCTCCAGCATCGGCCTCCAGTGCCGGCCTCCAGCGTCGGTCTCCAGCATCGGCCTCCAGTGCCGGCCTCCAGCGTCGGTCTCCAGCATCGGCCTCCAGTGCCAGCCTCCAGTGTCGGTCTCCAGCATCGGCCTCCAGTGCCGGCCTCCAGCATCGGTCTCTAGCGTCGGTCTCCAGCATCGGCCTCCAGTGCCGTCCTCCAGTGTCGACCTTCAGCGTCGGCCTCCAGTGCCGTCCTCCAGTGTCGGCCTCCAGCGTCGACCTCCAGCAACAGCACCAAAGATCGGCACCCAGCATCGGCATCAAAGTTACACGTTAACACCAAAGACAGATGTCCAGCGTCGGCCTCTAGTGCGGCCCCCAGCGTCGGTCCTCAGCGCCGACCTCCTGTGTTGGAACTCTGACTCCGGCCTCCTGCATTGGCTCCGGCCTCTAGTGCCGGCCCCCAGCGTCGGTCCTTAGCGCCGACCTCCTGTGCTGGAACTCTGACTCCGACCTCCTACATTGGCTCCGGCCTTCGGCATCGGCCCCTAGCGTCGGCCCGCAGTATCTCCCACATACACAATGAAATTTCATACAGCCGGCCCCGCGATCTAAGCACCTCGCTCACCAAAATCATGGGCAAGTGTTAGCCTGATAGGCAGTTACCGCTATAAGCGGCCCTTATCCAGCAACAGTCCAATGACTTGCCGTTCGATGAAACATCACAACAGTACGGATTCGACGGTTCCAACAGACCGAGGTAAACGGGATCCCCAACAGGTATAAAAAGAGGACCCGTGCTCCATGCAAGGGGACTCTCTCTGGAACTTCCTCTAGAACAATTCTACAGAAATCATATCCCTGTTCGACGACTCACTAACTTGGGTGTCGGAGGGTCCCCGTCGGAACCACCGGTCCAGGACTTTTTGCAGGCTCCCGGAGGAAGACGGCGGCCTCTCTGCGCACACGGTGATCCTAGCCTGCCCGACGTTCATCATATGTGATTCGGCCGCAACAGATTGGCACGCCAGGAAGGGGTCTTGCAGACCAGGTCGAAAATTCTCCCTGGAACCCCTCCAGTTTTGCAAAGGAAGCGATGGTGACTACGCGAGCACAAGAGGCTTCCTCCAGCCAGGCAGCCGGGCACATCCTACGAGCTGAGCATTCGGAGGCCAACCCCCATGCTCCACCCCTCGCACCGACAAGCCAGCCTGACCAGCTTGATGTTCTAGCCCATGAGGTCCAGGATCTGACGACGATGGTCTGGGGGCTGCAAGAGCGTTATTTGGCTGCTGTAACTCAACCCCCTGTGATGGACGAAGGGGTGCGAGGAACAGTTCAGTCTCACCAAGGAGGGACCCCGCCTAAGGTCTCTCACCGCTCACCCCCCGAACCTCATCACCAAGGGACCTCGAAGCGATGACGGTCTCCCTCCCGCCGCTCCGGTCGTTCCCGCCACCGAATGGAGGAAAAAGAACCCAAGCGGGCGCGTTCTTTGCGCCGGCGATCTCCTTCAGCTCCTTCTTCCGACTCATCTCGAGGTGACACTCCCCGAAAAACCACCCGTCGGGCTGAGCAAAGGCTTGACGATTATCATCGACGGTTGGACGAGCTCAGCCACCGGATCGCTGATCCTTACGCGCCGAGTATGAGCATTGCCCCCCGCTTTCTCGCCGTATCATGGAGGAACCGGTTCCTCCCCGGTTCCGTCTCCCTCAGTTGGATCCATATGATGGAACGACGGATCCCCTGGACCATCTGGAAAGCTACAAGGTCCTCATGCAGGTCCAGGGAGCGACGGACTCCCTTCTGTGCGTCGCCTTCCCGGCCACGCTCCGCAAGGCGGCACGCGCGTGGTACTCCCGTTTGCCTCCACGCAGCATCAACTCGTTTCGACAACTTGAGCGATCTTTCCTGGCTCATTTTGATGCATGTCGAAAGATCCCACGAGTCGCAGATAGTCTCTTCGCTGTCCAGCAGAAGAGTGGCGAGACCTTAAAGGATTTCATCGCTCGATTTAAGGAAGCAGCGTTGGAGGTGTACAACCTGGAAGACTCTGTAGCCACCTTGGCCCTGAAGCGGGGACTTCGCCCATCCAGATTCGCCTACTCCCTAGATAAGAAGCCTCCACGTTCCTACGCCGAGCTTCTGAGCCGGGCACAGAAGTACATCCGCGCTGACGAAGCGGATTCTTCCAGGAGAGAAGTTGACAAGAACCCCGGTAATAAACCATCGCCTACTGATCTCACCGGTGCACGACCTCGAAAGCCTGAGCCTCCACGACGCTCAGATCGCCGACCATAGGTGCTGGTTCCCAAAGAGCAGTTTACTCCCCTCATGGCTCCCATCTCTCACATCCTACTGGAGATCGAGGAGGAACCCTATTTCAAGCGTCCGGCTCCCTTGAAGCCTGGGGCCCCCCGCAACAAGGAGTTTTACTATCGATATCACCGGGACTACGGTCACGACACCGAAGACTGCCGCCACCTAAAAAAGGCTATCGAGGAGCTGGTTCAGCAAGGTCACCTGGGCAAATTTGTTCGACGGGGAAATCTCCCCGCGTCGGGTCCCCCGGTGCCCCCGGGTCACCCGGCTGGTGTGGATAATACCCCAACTGAAAAGACCATAGCTATGATCTCCTGGGGAGCGGACGGTGGTTCGAAGAGGCCGCGAGAGGGAATAGACTCTGTAATACCTTTCTTCGGAAAGGATCTAGATGGGGTAGTTAATAAACATGACGATAGCGTTGTGGTGTCCATGACTATAGCTAAACACCCTGTAAAAAGAATTCTAATTGATAGTGGGAGCTCTGTGGATGTCTTGAGTTACGAGGCTTTTGATCGGATGAACTTATCAAGGTCTTTACTCCGACCCGTTGCCACACCGCTAATGGGCTTTACGGGAGACTCAGTGAGCGTCGAAGGCGAAATTGCTCTCCCGGTCACGGCTGGAACTCCTCCATGTCAGAGCACCATGGTCATAAACTTCTTGGTGGTCCGGGTCCCGCTGGCTTATAACGCCATCTTGGGAAGACCGGGGCTGAATCTTCTAGATGCCGTGATCTCCACTAAGAGATTATTGGTAAGGTTTCCCACCAATGAAGGGATCGGAGAAATGAAGGGGGAGCAAAGCCCACTTCCACCTTGCTACCATCTGTCGCCCAGCCCGCTGAACGCAGAGTCAGCGACAGCCCCTGAGTCGCTCGATCCTAGGGAGTTGGGAAGAAGGGGAGAGCCGGCAGAGCACCTTCTAACCCTCTCCATGGGTGATGACCCGGCAAGGACTGTTCAGCTAGGGGCGTCGCTCCCAGAAGAGGCACGCCATCAACTCCTTACTTTCCAGAAGAGGCACGCCATCAACTCCTTACTTTCCTGCGTGCCAACATCGACGTCTTCGCATGGTCATCCTCCGACATGCCGGGCGTCCCTGAAGAAGTAATCACCCATCGGCTTAACCTCAAGCCAGAGTGTCGGCCAGTCCGATAGAAAAAGAGAAACTTTGCTCCAGACAGACAGAAAGCTATCGACGAGGAGATCCGCAAGTTAATGGCTGGGCCATATTCGGGAGGTCCACTATCCTGAATGGTTAGCTAATGTGGTGCTAGTCCGCAAGGCCAACGGAAGCTGGAGAATGTGTGTAGATTTCACCGACCTCAACAAGGCATGCCCCAAAGATAGCTTTCCCCTACCTCAAATCGATCAATTGGTGGACGCAACATCCGGCCATGAGGTCCTTAGCTTCATGGATGCTTTCTCCGGATACAACCAGATCCAGATGAATCCGGCGGATGAAGAAGCTATCTCCTTCATAACTGAAAAGGTCTATATTGCTACAAGGTGATGCCTTTCGGGTTAAAGAATGCGGGGGCCACTTACCAGAGGCTGATGAACAAGGTCTTTGAAGGATAGATAGGGCGTAATATGGAAGTATATATGGATGACATGCTGACGAAAAGCGTTCATGCCAGCGACCACATCGCGGACCTGGCAGAAACTTTTGACAGCCTTCGTCGGTACCAGATGAAGCTGAACCCTCGCAAGTACGCATTCGGGGTAACAGCTGGGAAGTTTTTGGGTTTCATGGTAACCCGGAGAGGGATTGAAGCAAACCCGGACAAAGTCCAAGCCATCTTGGACATGAGGCCTCCTGCCAACAAGAAGGAAGTACAACACCTGACAGGAAGAATAGCCGCCCTAAGTTGCTTCCTATCCAAGTCCGCTGAAAGGTGTTTGCCTTTCTTCAAGGCGCTTCGCAGAATCAACAAGTTCGAGTGGACGAAAGAATGCCAGGAGGCGTTCGAAGGGTTAAAGGAATTCTTATCTACCCCGCCGCTGCTAGCCAAGCCGACGGGTGGAGAAGAACTCCTTCTGTACCTCGCGGCCTCTCCTGAAGCTGTCAGCTCTGTGCTGGCCCGTGTGGACATTGATGGCACACAAAAGCCAGTATACTATACAAGTAAGGTGCTTCATGACGCAGAGACTCGATACTCAAACATGGAAAAAATCATCTTTGCATTAATCGTGTCTGCTCAGCGTCTACGGCCGTACTTCCAAGCCCACCCGATCGCGGTGGTCACTGACCAGCCTCTAAAGACAGTTCTAGCTCGTCCGGATACTTCTGGCCGGCTGGCCAGGTGGGCCCTCAAGCTGGGGGAGTTTGATCTGTCTTTCCGCCCTCGTTCGACCATGAAGTCCCAAGTCTTGGCAGATTTTTTGATCGAATGTACTTGGGGAACAGAGTCACCTAAAGAACTTTCGGCGGCCACTCAACCCCTTGGAACTGGTGATGGTGAGTGGGTCCTTCACGTGGATGGGGCATCGAGCTCTCAAGGGAGCGGAGCAGGCCTCATCTTGGCCAACTCGGATGGGATGGTGACTGAGTGTGCACTTCGCTTCCTCTTTCCAGCCACTAATAATTAGGCGGAATATGAGGCTTTGTTATCTGGAGTAAGATTGGCTCGAGAGCTTGGGGTGAAACGCCTTAGAGCTTTTACCGACTCCCAACTGGTTGCTGGCCAGATTACAAAGGAGTACGAGGCAAAGGATCCCATCATGGCCCGCTACTTAGACACGGTGCACTCAATGGTTTCCCCATTCACTCACTTCAGCGTCAGCTACATTCCTCGACAAGAGAATGCTAGAGCCGATGCCCTATCCCATCTCGCCGCCTCGGCTGATGGGATGTTGGGAAAGGCTTATGTGGAGCACTTAGAAGCCCCGAGCATTGATGTACCAAGAGAAACTTTGCCAGTGGAGCAGGAGCCCTCCTGGATGGACGCCTACGTTCAATACTTTACTGAGGGCATCCTCCCAGAAGACCCTGCCGAAGCTAGGAAAATTAAAAGACGAGCCCCAAAGTTCTTCCTTATGGAGGGAAAGCTCTACCAAAGGTCATTCTCATACCCTATCCTCAGGTGTGTCGGTCCCACCGACGCCAACTATATTTTGCGAGAGATACAAGAGGGGATATGCGGAAGCCATCTGGGGGGCAGGGCCCTTGCATATAAAGCTCTACGTCAGGGGTATTATTGGTTGACAATGAAAGAGGACGCATCTGAGCTCGTTAAAAGATGTGACAGCTGCCAGCGTCATGCCAACATCCAACATCAACCGACGTCCCAGCTGACCCCTCTAGCTGCACCGTGGCCCTTCACACATGGGGCATGGACATCCTAGGACCTTTTCCTCCTGCCTCCGGACAACGTAAGTTCCTGGTTGTGGCCGTCGATCATTTTACTAAATGGATCGAGGCGGAAGCTCTCGCTAAGATCACGGAAGCCAAAGTAAGGGCTTTCTTTTGGAAATCTATGGTGTGCCAGTTCGGGTTACCGCACACCCTAGTTACAGACAATGGCCGACAGTTTGATAACACGGCCTTCCGGGAATTCTGCGAGGGCCTGGGCATCCGTCACCGATTCACCTCAGTAGGGCATCCCCAAACTAACGGCGCAGCCGAGGTGACCAATCGCATCATCCTCCAAGGGCTCAGGGCTCGGCTAGATAGCTGTAAAGGGCGCTGGGTGGAAGAACTTTCTAGTGTGCTGTGGGCCTACCACACGACACCGTGAGCACCCACAGGGGAAACCCCTTTCAGCTTGGTCTTTGGGACCGAGGCGGTCATCCCCGTGGAAATAGGAGCTCCTAGTCCCCGGATGGAATTATACCACGAAGAAAGCAACTCAAACCAGCTGAGGGCTGATCTGGATTTGGTGGAAGAATTGCGAGATCAAGCGCAACTTCGTATGGCAGCGTTCCATCAGCGAGTGGCCAAACACTACAACTCTCGGGTGCGACCCAAGACATTCCGGCCAGGAGACCTTGTCTTACGAAGAGCTGAAGTATCAAAGCCGACGGAAGGGGGCAAGCTAGCACCAAAATGGGAAGGACCATACCGTGTCAAGGAGGTGCTCCACCATGGGGCGTATAAAGTCGAAGAGCTAGACGGAAAACCGCTCCCTCGAACTTGGAATGCCGACAACTTACGCCGGTACTATCAATAGAACTCTATCGTTATTAATTTGAATCTGTTTGATGCATGAATAATAAACATGTTCTTATTTTTGAATGAGTATGTTTAACACAAGACCGGATCTACTCCGGCAGTCAAAGACCGGCTCCCCGCGTCGGCACCAAAGACCGGACCCACTCTGGAAGTCAAAGACCAACTCCGCGTTGGCACCAAAGACCGGATCCGCTCCAACAGTCAAAGACCAACTCCATGTTGGCACCAAAGACCGGATCCGCTCCGGCAGTCAAAGACCAACTCCGCGTTGGCACCTAAGACCGGCGCCCAGCGTCGGCAATAAAGACCAACTCCGCGTTGGCACCAAAGATCGGATCCGCTCCGGCAGTCAAAGACCAACTCCGCGTTGGAACCTAAGATCGGCGCCCAGCGTCGGCAATAAAGACCAACTCCGTGTTGGCACCAAAGATCGGACCCGCTCCGGCAGTCAAAGACCAACTCCGCGTTGGCACCTAAGACCGGCGCCCAGCGTCGGCAACAAAGACCAACTCCACGTTGGCACCAAAGACCGGATCCGCTCCGGCAGTCAAAGACCAACTCCGCGTTGGCACCAAAGACCGGATCCGCTCCGGCAGTCAAAGACCAACTCCGCGTTGGCACCTAAGACCGGCACCCAGCGTCGGCAATAAAGACCAACTCCACGTTGGCACCAAAGACCGGACCCGCTCCGGCAGTCAAAGATCAACTCCGCGTTGGCACCTAAGACCGGCGCCCAGCGTTGGCAACAAAGACCAACTCCGCGTTGGCATCAAAGACCGGATCCGCTCCGGCAGTCAAAGACCAACTCCGCGTTGGCACCAAAGACCGGATCCGCTCCGGCAGTCAAAGACCAACTCCGCGTTGATACCTAAGACCGGCGCCCCAGCGTCGGCAACAAAGACCAACTATGTATTGGCACAAAAAACCGACGCCCAGCGTCAGCAACAAAGACCAACTACGCGTTGGCACCAAAGATCGGCACTTAGCATCGGCAGCAAAGACCAACTATGCGTTGACACTAAGGACCAGTGCCCCGCGTTGGCAATAGCAACTGACACCCGCGTTACCACCGGATATTGGCCTTGTCAACACTTAGGACAGCGTCACCGCTCGCGGTCCTATTTAGCGTAACCTACTGTATAATCCTATCAATTGGCGGTTCATAGCAGTTCGAACAAATGAAGTTAATCATAATCAAAGGGGTGAAAGAGATTGAAAACATTCATTGATAGTAAAGGTTACAAAATTGCCGACTCAGGTCAGGCACAACCGATACAAGGAGAAAAACCAAAAGCTGTTAATGACCATCCGGAGCCGGGGCATCATCCTCAGGGACATCGTCGGGCTTCAGCCCCTCGATATCCTCCAGGTCGTAAAGCTCCTGGATTTTATCTTTACAGTCCTGGAAGCCAGCGTCATAAGCTAGCGCCGCTGACTCGGCTACCTCATTGTCAAAGGCTTCGAATTTCTTATAATCTTCTACGGCATCGGCCCCCTTCTTTTCAGCCTCGATGGCCCTCCTCTGCGCCTCCGCCACTGTCGCCTCCAGATCCGCAATTTTAGTTACATATTGGCGGGTGGCTTCCTTGGCCGCATTTGTCTCAGCGGAGGCAGAACTCAGTTGAGTCTTTAAAACACATACCTCCAGTTCTGCCGCCCCCAGCTTCTCCTCAGCCGCTCTTTGTTTTTCCTCTGCCACCTGAGCATTGTCCAGCTCATTGGCGGCACGGCGCTGAGCAACCTCCAGCACATATTCAGCCTTTTCGGCTCTAAGCCGAGTAACCTCGATCTCACCCTTCAGGGTGGCCCGAGTATCCTCTAGAGCCATTGCCGCCTTCTCTGCTTTGACTTGGAGGGAGACCATTTCCTCCCGCGCTTGTTCAATGGCGGTGTCACTCAGAGTCCAGAGGTTTTTAAGGGCGACAAGAGAATTCAAGGCCTGGAAAAAAAAAATATCCAGATATAAAGAAAGAAAAAGAGGGGAAGGAAAAGGACAATAATGGCACAGAAACTCACCCAGAGATGCGCCACCGAGGCTTCACGAAAAAAGGAAACACACCCTTGACCTCGGAGGTATTTTTGCACCTCATCCACCGAGGCTTCCTCTATGATCCGTGCAGCCCAACGGCCGTGGTTTGCCAGCAGCGACTGGAAGGAAGGATCGACGCCCCTCTCTTCCCTGGACGTCGGCCCTACAGAGGCTGATTCCGCCTCTGAGCCTGCCACCTTCGGCTCTTTCGCTGGCGGAGGCGCTTCGGCTGTCGCCCCAGCGGGGGGCAGGGCAGCGATTGGGGTCGCCACTATTGCAGCCGAAGTTTTGTCCATCTCTTTGAACGTGGGAGACGGCATCTCCCCCTCGGAAGATAAGTCGAGCAAGATAATCGGAGGAGCCGAAGCTGGAGATTCTCCCTCCGGTGGGTTCCGTTCCACCTCACCGGCCTCGGCCTTCGCCGTGTCTGCCGTGACGGGTTCGTCGGCTTGGATTTGAGCGGCCTCGCTTACACGCAAGGATTCCACTGTTTTGGCCCCCTGGGCCTCGGCCTCCTCAGCGTCGGCCCTTTTGGGGCCGCCCTTCTTCAAGACCTTGGCACGGAGGGGCTTCACGACTTTAGCCCCTCCGGTGTCGACCTCCCCAACGTCGATCTCCCTAGCGCCAACCCTCCCAGTGTCGGCCCTCCTGGGAACTTTAGCGGCGGCCCTTCCTTCGGCAGGAGGAGCAGTCCCGGCAGCCTTCCTCTTCCTGGCGGCCACCTGTTTAAGCTTATTCAGCGTCGGCGCCATCCCTACACAATCAAAGGATAGTTAAAAAAAAAAAAAAAAAAAAAGAGAAGAAAAAGAGAAAAAGAGAAGCAGAGGAGAAGAGAGGCGAGTAGTCTAGTGCTCACCCCTCACGGGAATTAGACCGGCACGGTGAAGATTCTCCTCGGCTAGAAGCTTATTACACCGAGGAATGTCGGCAGTCAGAAGCTGCCCAAACATCATCCGGTCTCGGGGAAGGATGGAGGGGTCCCTATTGGCGTCGATGTTGGGTATCCCCTAGCTTCCACGAACCCCGCTGATGTCCGCAAAGAAAAACTTGTCCTTCCACCCTTTAACGGAGGAAGGAAGGCACAGTTTAAGAATCCTATTGGACCTAGGGGTGAATGACCACCAACCCGACTGTTTGCGAAGGGTATAGAAGCTGCGAATAGGGAAATACTAGCCTCAATGTCCTGCAGGTGGCAGAGTACTAAAAAACCAACAATGGTTCGGATGGAGTTGGGAACTAGTTGGGAAGGGGTCAAGGAGTAACGGTCCAGAAGATTAAGAATGAAAGGGTGGATCGGTAACCGGAGCCCGGCCTTAAAAAAGGATCCGTACAAAGCAACCCTTCCGGAACGGGAAGAGGTTACCCTGTCGTTAGGGGTAGGAAAGAACAGATGAAGGTCTGGAGGGAAGCCATACCTGGCCCTTAAGTTTGCTATATCTTGAGCAGACATGGAGGACGCAGTCCCTTCGGGGGACTCCTTGGCAACCCTAGAAGGACCGGCAGCCACCGACCGTTTCCGGACAGAAGTCCGCCCGCCGACCGGACAAATCCCGGTTAGGGGACGATTGACTGGTCGTTGCTCCGGTGAGTGGTTAGAAGAAGGGGTGGACCATTGGCTGGACAGGGAATCGAAAGTCTGGGAAGGATGGTGGGAACCCCCCCAGGAACCAGAAATGGAGCAAGAAGGAGAGGAAGCCATGGGAACTAACCTGAAAAGAAAAACTCGAGCCAAGAACAGAGCACGGAGAGAATGGACGAGAGATAGAAACGCTGGCGGACTCAAAAGGGGGCGACGACGGAAGAAGTGGGGAAGATAGGAAGATAAGGGCTATTTGTCCTCATGACGCCATCTCGAAACACCCCACGATCGTCCGATTTGACCATGCGTCCATCTTCAGTTGGAAGGCGTTTCGACGACCTGCCAATGCGATAAGCTCGAAAAGACCACCAATGAAAAGGGGGGCGTTAACCTTATCGCAATGATACCGTTCGCCTTTTCATGGCACTGCCCGAGGGAAATCCTCCCTAATCCCAACAAAGGCGAAATAATGGCGCGAAAACCGGCCACCTAGAGGATATTCACACCCCTTTCGCGGGTAAGTAAACGCTCACCCATCTCAGGGGCGGGGGGGCATCTGATACAGCTGGCCATTTCCCCGGGGTAGTATTATCTTCTACGCAGTTTTCAAAAGCAATGATGTGACAACAAAACCCAAGGCCTCCAGTGCCGTCCTCCAGCGTCGGTCTCCAGCATCGGCCTCCAGTGCCGCCTCCAGCGTCGGTCTCCAGCATCGGCCTCCAGTGCCGGCCTCCAGCATCGGTCTCCAGCGTCGGTCTCCAGCATCGGTCTCCAGTGCCGTCCTCCAGTGTCGGCCTTCAGCGTCGGCCTCCAGTGCCATCCTCCAGTGTCGTCCTCCAGCGTCGACCTCCAGCAACAGCACCAAAGACCGGCACCCAGCGTCGGCATCAAAGTTACACGTTAACACCAAAGACAGATGTCCAGCGTCGGCCTCTAGTGCCGGCCCCCAGCGTCGGTCCTCGGCGCCGACCTCCTGTGTTGGAACTCTGACTCCGGCCTCCTGCATTGGCTCCGGCCTCTAGTGCCGGCCCCCAGCGTCGATCCTTAGCGCCGACCTCCTGTGCTGGAACTCTGACTCCGGCCTCCTGCATTGGCTCCGGCCTTCGGCATCGGCCCCTAGCGTCGGCCCGCAGTATCTCCCACATACACAATGAAATTTCATACAGCCGGCCCCGCGATCTAAGCACCTCGCTCACCAAAATCACGGGCAAGTGTTAGCCTGATAGGCAGTTACCGCTATAAGCGGCCCTTATCCAGCAACAGTCCAACGACTTGCCGTTCGATGAAACATCACAACAGTACGGATTCGACGGTTCCAACAGACCGAGGTAAACGGGATCCCCAACAGGTATAAAAAGAGGACCCGTGCTCCATGCAAGGGGACTCTCTCTGGAACTTCCTCTAGAACAATTCTACATAAATCATATCCTTGTTTGACGACTCACTAACTTGGGCGTCGGAGGGTCCCCGCCGGAACCACCGGTCCGGGACTTTTTGCAGGCTCCCGGAGGAAGACGGCGGCCTCTCTGCGCACACGGTGATCCTAGCCTGCCCAACGTTCATCATATGTGATTCGGCCGCAACAGACCCTAAGGGGTTTTGGGGCATAATTGGCAAGGATATCTATTTAGTAATCAAACAGTTCTTTTAGGAAGCAATAATGCTTAAGGTATGGAAAGCAACATTGTTGTATTGATCCCTAAATGCTCTAATCTTATAAACCATTTTCATTATTAGCAAATCAGTATCTATAATACTATTTACAATTTAGTTGCAAAGATTCTTACTAATAGAATCTGAAAAGTTATACATAAGCTAATGTTTATGGAGCAGGAGGCATTTGTCAAGGGAAAGGAGTATACTGACAACATCTTGCTAACATAAGAAGTCATTGACTTATTTCAGCAGGCACCAAAGAAGAGACCACTAATGGCTATAAAACTTGATATAAAAAAGGCATACAATAGAGTAAACTGGGGATATTTAGCTGCAGCACTCCATCATCTCAATTTTTCACCTAGGGTGATTAATAAGATATTTGGTTGTATATACAAGCTTGAGTTCGTTATATTGATGAATGGTACACCCGTTGCTTTTTAAGATTATCTATGCGATTACAACAAGGATATCTTTTTTTCTTGATATTTATTCATCTTATGTGCTAAAATGCTGATCATAGGCCAATGCAATGATAGGTGGGTAGATAAATTAAAAGTTAAAACATCATCAATTTTTAGGCTAAACTGGACCATTGATTTAGCTATATTTACTGACTGACCAAATTGGAGCCAATATGTTTGAATTGTACTTTTTAAAGCCCTATAGTTAGCTCACCTTTCACGATTTGAAAATAAATCAGGCTAATTTATTGCCATTTAAAGATAAGATTTATGATAGACTGAATACGTAAACGTAGAGGGTTATTTTGTTCCCTAGGAGGATGGCTCTTATAAGGTTAATTCTTTATGTTATACCATCTTATGTTATTGTTAATGATATGGTGCCTTACAATTTTGGAGTATGATTCTCTATGGGGGTTAAAAGCTTTTCATGGGGCCATGATTTTGAGAAGAGGGATTTTCACACTATCTCCTAAGACACCATTTGTAAACCATAGGATGAAGGAGGTTTTGCTTGCCAGTTGTTGATAAGTGGTGGGAGGTTTTGGTAGAGCGGAATATAAGAGATTGCTACTACACGCTCAAAGTTTTTGTGCCTAAATATTCTATGCTAAGTGTAACTTCCAAAATGATTGGAGTTGTTAATTATATGTTCCTCTTAGGAATGTATCAACAATGTGGAAGATTATCTATAGGATCACTTTTTCCTTAACAATGCATATATTATAATCTATCGGCAGTAGAATCTCCATCAAGATTGAGACTTAGCCATTCTTTGATAGGTAACCTTTTGTGTTTGATTCCGAAGCTATCTCTAACTTATTTACTGCTAATAATCTAACTGTTGAGAGTGGTGTTTGGAATCACAATCTTTTTTAGCAATTTTTTGTTCTCTTATGGTATAGAAAATTGTTAATACTCTGCTGGAGGGAAAGATTAATTATAGGGATATTCGTTGCTGGTAACCTAAATATTAATCTAAGCTATTAACTTATTCAGATGCAAAATTGATTTGAAAATTAAAGGATCATCGGTGGGTCTTCTATTCTTCCTATGTCATCTCTTATATTTTCTAAAATCTCCTTTATTTCTATTGTCTATAAGAGGTGTTGTCAATCTAATTAATCTTTCTATCTTTTTTTTTTTTAATATCAAAATTTCAAGTCAATTTAGGCCTATTTAAACCATCATGTTTTTGACACTTTCATTTCAGACCAACAAGTTTAGCACTTGTTCTTATAATTGAGCTCATGACGAGGATATGAGCAAGAATCAATTCACTCTCTCTTACATCCTTTGATGGATTTGAAAGAGTTGAAATGAAGCATACTTCTCAAACAAATCCTTCAATCCAGTTTAGACAGCAAGGAAAGCTATTACTCAAGCCAATGAATCACTAATTTGATCACCTCAAGAACATCTAGAATGTTCGATATCTAAGGCTTTCCTCCACATGAGAATATGAATTCCTTTACAAAACTTTTTCTTAGTCATTTCTTTAATTAGAACGTATAAAGGTCAATTTTAATAGTTTAATACATCCTTAAACATTTAGAGCAGGAATAGTTATAAAAGATTATCATGGTTGTATCTTTCTTGCACTAGCTATATCTTTTTCAACCTCTTCGGTTCCTTAGGCAGAATCAGCAGAGGCCTAGTATGGGTTGAGCATAGCCATTGAAATATTTCAGCATCCCAGAATTACTTTAAAAGGTAACTCAACAATTACAATCTACTCAACAATTATAACTTTTGGACAAATAGTCAATCAACATGTAAACACTCAAGATATTTATGTATATAAAGAGAAGCCAATCAAGTAGTAGACTTTTTGGCTAATCCGATTGCTCAATAGGTGACCAATTTTTCTTACCAACTTATATAATCAACTTTTAGGTAGTGTTTGAAATAAGGGATAAGCGGGGATATCCAGGGTCCTGGATATCTCCTCTTATTCTCAAAAGCCATAACTATAAGGGATAGCTGGGAATAAAGTTAACCAAAGGGATAATCCATGATTAACCATGATTAACCATGGGATATCCCCTCAATTTATTCCCTAGAAAATGCAGGAATAGCTGGTTATCCCTCCAAATAAGAGTAAAAAAAGTTATCCTATGGATTTACCTTTTTGCATTTGATATGATCAATGGGATAGCCAAGGGATATCCCTAGGGATAGCCAGGGGATAAACTCTATCCCGTACACTTATCCATGGATAATATTTTTTCTATCAAACACTATCTTATGATTGTTGAAGGGATTGTTTTCTTGAAATCTTAAATCTTTAATTTTTATTAACCAAAAAATAAATAAAAAAACTCCGTAGTGATATGGTCAGCTAAGGCTTGTTTCGGTAGCTTTTGTCAACCTAAAAAAAGATGCAATACGGATGCAAATGGGCCAACTTGGGGTTATTTTGATTCATCGGAGTAGGCCTACTAAAGTATTTTGCACATGCTTTACTTAGACCCAATGTTTTGAAAATTGAACCGAACAACGAATTGCTTGGCATTGTGTCGTGGATCATCGAACTAAATGATATCATAATTAATTTTAAATTTAATAATATAAAAATAATAAAATATAAATATCTTTCTAACTTTGTTCAAGATTTTTATTTTTTTGGCTAAAATAAATGAGTTCTTGCGGTCAAAGTTTCTAAATTAATAAATTACTGATAAAAAAATTGAAGGCCTTACTCTCTTTCTGATTAATTAATTTATAATATTTTTTATAAAACATGATATCCTTATTAAAATAAAGAATCCAAAATCGCCAACCACTTTCCAAAAACTTCTTCTCTCTCTTTTTTTTTACTTCTTTTCTTACCCTTATCCATCCACCGATCATTCTTGCCTTGATCTCCAACACATCATTGTCTTCCTTCTTTTACTACATATCTCTTCGTCTCCCTCCGTCACTACCCGCCTCCTCATCAAATCCACAATCGAGGTTCAAATCTATGGCACCAATCTCCATGTCTTTCCCTGCTTCCTTCGCTTCGATCTCCTTCGACTACCATAGCATCTTCATTTCCATGGGAGCTACCTCCTTCCTTTTCCACTTCTTGTCTTTTAATCTCCATGGTTGTCATTCTGTTCTTTCATTCATGGTTTAGAATATAAGTTGAGCTCAAAAAAAATGAATCCTAATTTTATTTATTAAAATTAAAAGTCTAAAAATTGGGATTGAATCGATTCTTCAAAACCCAACGATTCAACAAATTTTTTTAATTTTCATTTAATCATATAAAAATTAGCTTTAATAATAAAACCGAAGACAGATTGATCCGGTCCGATTTTTAAAACCATAGTTAGACCAACTAATTGACATTGGAACGAGGGATGGTCAACATATTCGACTCAGATCACCAAAACTACTTTCTCCAAAGCCTTCATCATCTTAAGGTAGTGTTTGATAGCTTTTTGGCTATCCCTGGATAAATGTACAGAATAGCATTTATCCAGGGGATAGCTGAGGGGATAAGCACCTTTTTAAAATTACCACTATGCCATCAAGGGATAACTTTAGTTATTCCTGGATTCCCTATGGAATAAGTCCAGGGATAACCCATGGTTAAACATGGGTTATCCCTTCTGGTTAAACTTTTTCAACACTATCCCTGTAGCTATAGTATTTGAGGATAAAGAAAGATATCCGGGGATATCTCCCTTTATCCACCATATCAAACACACCCTAAAAGTCTAAAAAGCAACCAACAAAATTTGAAGAAAACCTTTTACACGGAAGCATAAGCAAATTTTGATTAATTTAAGATGCCAAATGTACTAAAAAAAAAATATCACAAACGAAAACAAAGCAGCAGCAACGCATTGTTCGTCACAAATTGCTTATCGTTGCCGACTTGCAACGGATCTTACAGAAGTCGGCGATCCGGTCCATGCACTGGTAAAGGAGCGGCTCGACGCTAAGTGGTGACCGAACGCATTCTTTGCACATGGGATGGCAGGCTCTTGTGAGATCCCAACACTGGCATTCCGGCGGAGTAAGCCTGGTGCACCCACCGCATCTATCGCAGCACGGCCATGGCTTTCCCTTGTCCCGACCTTCATGTTCTACCTCGCAATACAATTAACAGTAAGCCCCAAATGTACGTACCTGAGAGAAAAAAAAAAAAGTAGTACTAGAATGGCGACGAATTCGAGACTAAATCACCGTCGGTGATTGGAAGCTGGGAGTTGAGGTCGGGCTGGGCGAAGGAGAGAGTGGCG
Organism: Calamus simplicifolius; assembly: GCA_900491605.1. Taxonomy (NCBI): domain Eukaryota; kingdom Viridiplantae; phylum Streptophyta; class Magnoliopsida; order Arecales; family Arecaceae; genus Calamus; species Calamus simplicifolius. Next base: position 2,389,311 of record UESW01003834.1, on the reverse strand, counting down.
AAGAAGGCAGCCATCGAGTAGATGATAGCCACTGCCACCGAAGAACTTCTCATTCCGCTTCTGCGTTTCATCTCAACAACCCCTCGCTCCGCTTTCTGCCCCTTCTCCTCGCCGCGTCCTTCTTTATTTATTGCAAGGCCGGGCCTTGGAGAAGTCGGTCAATTGTTATCCCTTCTTTCTATTTTTTTTTTTTTAATTACATGTGATGGAGGGATACGCTGGCTATGAGTCAGCCAATGGTTATCTCTTCTTTTTATATTTTTAAAACAAAAGGTACGGAAATGTGGCTGGTTGGCTAGCGACCACCTCACGTTGGGGGGGGATGGAAATGTTGAGGAAAATTGATTGATGGAGAGGACACCCTATCTGGAAATTTCTGTGCATGTTCTTCTGAACACTGGGGAGATCATTGGAAAGAATTCAAGGACCTTTGGAAGATAGCAGCTCCTTTGAAAGGAAAATATATATGTGGAATTGCTTCTTCCTCCTCACGCTGAAATGTGTGCTCTGCTCCATGAAGAATAGACTTCTTGCCAGATTTCTTTGAGAAGAAAACGGAGAGAAGGAACCACAATGGCTCCTCTACCCAACTTCCACCGAGTAAAAATTAGGAATTTACAAGCCTACGTTAAGTTCATTCAGCAAGGTGTTATGTTCTTTAATCTTGCTTTCTTTACAATTGTTGCACCAGAAAGCAAATAGCGTCACGGCCGCTACAAGAATGGAATAAGCTGAAGTTTTCTTATGTAAAATTTCTATAGTTCCTTCCTTCCAGAGTTGCCAACGCACTGCTAGAGCTGATAGATCCAATGCTTTGGGAAAACTTGGAAGGTACCGTTTGTTCCTCAGTCTGTTGAGAGAGAGAGAGAGAGCAAGGATCCTTCTCCGCCTTTAATTCTCAAACAGCTAACACGCTTGCAGACACCTCTGGGAAAAGAACAATGGGAAAAGGACAATGGAGAGGGTGATGGTTAATACTTTCACCATTGGCTTTGCTGGAAGGTGACTGCTTGAGGGTTTGGACATTGACTGTATGCTGTGTAATAGTCCATAACTTTTGGGCTGTTCTCCCTTCCATGGAGCACCGGTGAGGAAACTTTTTTTCAAAAACCAACTTCAGGCACTCCAACATGGGGTCTGACAATATATAAAACATCAGCAAACAATTCCATTGCTCATTGGCCCAACCTTCCGTGGCTGAAAAATAAATTTGCTTTCTGGCAAGAGGCAACACAAGGAAACCATTATGCCAATCCAACGCAGGTGCTAAAAAAATAGGGACCAAAATATGTTGTGATGGTGTTACAAGAGGATGAACAAGAAAAGCCGCAGGTTGCCAAGGGAAAAGGGTCAGAAAATTGGTCTCAGTTAATTTTTAGCAAGCTAGAAAGGCAACAGCTCAACAGGATGCTAAGAGTCAGAATTCAGAGAACTACCTCCAAAATTTAAAGAGAACTCCAATAACATATTAAAATAGTAAAAAAATGATTATTCAATGCAATTAATTACAAAAGAATAATGGGAGAGATTTTCTAGAATAAATTATGAGTAATTTGAATTAAATAGTAAGATTCATAAATAATTGAATATTCTAGTTAATTCACCTGCAAATACAACAATTTATAAACAGCTGACTACTTGTTAGATTCATTTATTTCCACTATTAATTAGAGGATTTTATCAAATAAAATAATCATAAAATTCCAATAACTCTCAGAACATGGTTAACACAACCACGTGAAGATGAAACAACAATCACTAAAGATTATGCGAACCATCATGCAGAAGAACAGAACTAATAACATCAGACAACTAAATCATAAAATTACCAAGAATTTAATTCTGAAACTTAAAATGAGACACTAATAATATACTTCATTTCTCTGTTTGCATACAAACTTCCTCACAACAACCTACAAATATATGCATTACAGAGATGTCATAATGAGAAATCCTTGGAAACAAAACCTCACCAAAAGTAATTTTATAGACCTTACAAAAATCACTCTTTTACTCGCGCTATACAGGAGGCAAAAGATTGTAACCTGTGCTTATCACATGCAACAAAATACCCTTGAAATTTAGTAGGACAGGCCTTTTTACCCTTCCACATTTTGAAAAGGAGGTAACCATCCCTTCTGACCAGCCACCCTCTAATTGCCAGGCACGAACTTTTGTGACCAGATCATGAAATTGCCATAGAAACAGTAAAGGTCTTTGATGTCTCCATTAGAAAACCCACTTTATTTATAGCAGCAATGCCTCAACCACACACGAGACTGGACTGACAGGACTCAGACCAACATCACCAGACTTCCCAACCGACCAACCACTTCCCAATCGCCAAAGCTGGGGCAGTTCTTCTGCAACGCTAGATGAGAAACCCCTGCACATAAGCACACCAAAGGGTTAGTTTTTTTTTTTTTTTTTTCAGAAGGGGTTAATTTTTTTAAAAAAATTACCAAGGAAACAGAGAACAAAGCTGATTTATATAACCAAATAAGAAACAACAATAGTCATCAACCTACCTTCAGCTGAATTTGAATCCACCAGAAGGCACAGAGAGCTGCTCATTGCCAAAGCGAAATCCCGATGGAGCAGCATCCCCCGAAGGCATGGTTTCATCTTCCTCCTCTAGCCAATAAGTTTCAAGGATCTTCACAGCCTTCTCATAGATTTCAGTGTTATCATGGCTCTGCAGATTCTCGATCTTCTCTAAACCTTCAGCTTCATCAATCATCTGGGCACAAAGGTTCACTCCTCCAGTGGTACCCAAGTTCTTCTCACTTTCACCAACCTTCAATATGTTCTCAAGGCCTTCCAAACAGACTGTAACGATCCTAGGATCTGGACAAACAAGAAGATCACACAAGGGCTTGATGCAGCCTTGGCTCACCAAGAACCTATGGTAAACACATTACAACCAATAATGTCAAGGAGACAATAAAGAAACCTAAGCCTCCAATAGACAGATACTAGTTTAATAGTTGAAGTTTAAACTGGCAGAAATATACTTTATCTGGTCATGGGTACCGCCTGAAGTAGCATTTGAAATAGCCCATGAAGCCTCCTTCTTGATGTCAAATTCGGCTGTCTGGAGCAAATGTACCAGAGGACCAATGATGCCAGCCACAATGACAGCCTGTGATTAAAGATTGACAAAAAGGTTTATCCATGATGATCATCGGAAGTTATGGAGCAATGGATGAGGAGAACAATTCAGTGACAATTAATTATTAGGTCAGTCACCCACAATCAGCCACTTAGCATAATACAAATTGATGCAGTACAATATCCACTTTTAGATATCTTGGCTCAAGTACCATAATTCCACAATAACTTCAAATTTTTGCAGCAACTGATTTTACTCACTTAGGATATTGTCACAAACTTGGTCTAAAAGTCAACCAAGGTGGCCTGCAAATATCCTAATCTATAACACATAAACAACATAAAATTCACTTTCTTATACCATACCTGTATTTGATCCTTGTTCCCAGCAGTAATATTTGAAATAGTCCAGCAAGCTTCCTTCTTGATGCTTTTCTTATGATTTTGGGTCAAAAGACTCAGAAGGCAGGGAAGTGCTTGATGATTTATGACACACTGAAGGGAAAACAAAAATAAATCAATCACTTGACACATTAAACTAACACATTTGATGAGCAAAAATAAACATATCTTCCATTAAGTACTTCGTGAGAACATAAAAATTGCCACTATGCAAATACATAATACTGACTAGAGGGATTATTGCTATATAAAAAATTTCCATCAGATTATAAAACAAAAAAAGGAGTTAAGCAACTCAAACAATAACAAGTTAAAAACACAAATCTGTTGGTATGGTAGGTAGAGCCATGTCTTGCCCTTAAGCCTTAGATAAATAACTCAACTGGAAAAAAAAGATTTTTCAATAGGAAAATGAGAAGCTCCAACTGGATCAATTCGCCCAGGAACAGGCTATGTACGATTCTGATTATGAGCAATTCAGGGTGGGGCCAGAAGGTCCAAAAAGATCAAATGGGAAAAATATTCTGTAGAATTATATACAAAAAAATCCTTCAAAACCTGAGGATATTCTTTTTTTTTTTACATAGTTCTTGATACAATTCCTTATTTTTTTATCTTCTTGTAGACCCACAGCAAAACTTTTTGGTTGTGCGAACCAAAAAGAATGGTAACTTTGGGTTGTACCAAGTCTGAGACCAAGGTATCAAATCCTTAAATTGAAACTCAGATAATCTTTATATTCACATACGCAATAGCTTTGATAAATGAGAAAAATCCAAACTTGCCTCTTGTAAACAATCTCAACAGGCACCTACACAGAGAGGAGTAATTCTAGTCAGTTCACTTATCTACCATTAACGTTACTGATGGGCATTCTGTTTGCCCGAGCTGCTGATTAGGGTACAGTGAAGTCACTCCAGCCCAGGGCCCTGGTACACAGTTTAGCTTATGCTGAAAATGCATCCAAGACATAGCCTAAACGTAACCTCAAGGACAGAGCTTAAGCCCACTCCAAAGCAGCTATGTAAATAAACAAAGGAAGAAAAGGACAATACCTCATAAAAACAGGTATTGAATGATGATCTTATGGTCCTTTTCTTGATTCAATACCTTACAATGGGTGAGTTAATACCTATTTTCCTAATTTTTAAGAGGATCTAATTTGATGAAATATGACATGTCAATCACATAATGATTTTTCCGAATAATAACAATAATAAAATCAATACTTCATCCAGAAAAAAAAAGAAAAAAAAAGTGTAATTCAAGAAACATTGACAAGAAAAATAGATAAGAAAAAAAAAACAAATTGAGGTTAAAATAAACAGTCAAAATGTTTAAGCCCCCTCCTCTTAATTTTCACTTGTCAAGGTCCTCACAGGCCCTGGAGGCCATGTCAGCACCCATGAGGTGGCCACATCATGTAGAGAGGCCTCCCAGGTAGGCTGGACCCTAGACAAAGCAGTGGAGTTCCTACCTAAGGGTAAGATAACATCCATGCAGCCTCCTTTTGAAACATGGTTACATCCGGTATAGAATAACCAATATGGAAACAAACAAAATCCAAACACTATACACAAACACCAATTGCTGACTGAACTGTGAGGCGTGAACACATTAAGATAATCTGCATTTTGCAATTTATTAATTTTAACACTATATATAGCCATAAATTGTTGCGCTATCAATCAGCAAAGGGTATGCTATCTCAAAATTACAGATTTACCGTATAAGAACATATGAACCTTAAAATTCTTCTAAGGAACTGATATGCATACCCATTTCTTGCACTTAAGATGTTAACATGTTTTAAATTAAAAGGGAGAAAGGGGCTTCATAGACAAAATCATGAAGTATAACTGAATAAAGGCACTACATAACAAATGTAATAGCAACACTAAAGCATAATGTCATTAGAAGATCATAATATACCTTGTTTGCACATCATCACCGGTGACAATGTTTCCAACAGTCCGAAGGGCTGGTATAAGAACTGATGGTGAGGGATGACTGCAATGACAAGGATTCAAAAACAAAAATAACTTATAACAATTGAAAACATGAGAGGAAAAAATCATGTCAACAAATTATTCATGAGAAAAAATATAAAATTCATACAGAAGAAGTTCAACAAGCCGAGGACAAACGCCTGATTCAATTACTGCTTGAATTTTGTCATTTGTACCGTCAGAAAGGTATGACAATGCCCAGCAAGCATCAGTCAGAACTTCCTCATCATTTGAATTGACGAGGCGCTCGAGTGCTGGAAGGGCAGGCTTAGTCTGCTCAAGAATAATTAAATTTAATAAAAGCACTACAAGGAACATTGCATCACAGGATATTAAATAACACAAGCACTGACAGCCGAACCTGGTCAAAAGATGGCTGAGGCTTTCCCCTGCAGAAGTTCGACAAAGTCCAAGTGGCGTTCCTCAGCATGGAGAGCTTGGCATGCTCATTTAACTGTGCCAGCAACGGGATCAACGCACCGTTGGAAAGCACGAGATCACGGCATCTTGGGGAATCACCGGCAACATTGCCCAATGCCCACACAGCCTACAAGTTCCCAAAAAAGAGGGGAAAAAAAAAAGATACAACAAGAACAACAAACAATATAAACAAGCCAAAACCCAGATAAGCCAACCCCGGCGTTAATATCAACAAGGCTATTTCAACAAATCAATATTTAATATTTCCAAAATTAACGATTTCAAGCAATCGAATACCTGCTCTCTGACATCATCACTAGGGGAACCAAGGAGCTGCACAAATATCGGCACAGCCCCGTGATCAATCACAACTTTGGTGTTGTCTGATGTCCCAGAGGCGATGTTGGTTAGCGCCCAAGCGGCTTCAAACTGCTCGAGCGATTTGAGAAAAGTAGATACACAATCACAATCTCAACTTAATCAAACAAATTGATGGCAAAGATCCAGCCTTACAGAGTTCCATTACAGACCTGAAGTTGCGGTAAATCCTCTCTCGTTAGGAACTCCACAAAGCGAGGAACAACACCAGCTCGGATAACCTCCTCAATTGGAGGGTTTCGTTCTGATTAAAATCATTCGATTGCAATCAGTACGAAATTTTGCACCAGAGAATCATAAAAAATTAAAATTTACGATCTGTTGAATACCTATCGAGAGCAATTTACGGAACTGTGTGGTTGCTTCGAGCTGCAAATTACCATCGTCCGAATAGACCCCAGCCACCATGGCCGGCAAGCTTTCCAACTAAGATTTGCAATACCAGACAAGAAAGATGGAAACTTTAGGAGTTCCAAATCAAAAACGCTACCCTAAATCCCGCATAAGAACAAAACAATGACATAAAACAGCAAATCCCTAGGTTTCAGCAACTTAAATTTCCAGTTCGATCTAAGGTCCGCGATCCACCGATCAGAACCCTAGGACGATAGATCGAGAAGCAAGGAAATAGAGTAAAGGAGACACCTTTTTCTCGACAGCGGAGGCGTGGATCGAGGAGGGAATGAGCTGGGCCTGCATCCCCTCGCGCCTCTTCTTTAGGAGGCTCTCCTCCCTCCGGCTTTTCCGGATCTCTACCATGTTGTCCTCCCTCCGCCGCCGGCCCTCCTCCGCGTCCACTGCCACCTTGTACTTGTTCCGGCGGACCTCCGCCCTCGCGCTCGGCCTTAGCGACATGACTGCCTCTGTCGCCTCCAACGAATAGAGAGAAGCGAAGAGAAACCCTAGATGAAGAGTAGAGAGAGAGAACTGAGATGAGAACGGCGAAAAGTTTCTTTTTTTCCCCTCACTTTTGTCGCTACGGAGTTGGCGAGTGAATGCAACTATAAATATAGGTTTAAAAAAATCGAAAACGGGCACCAGAAAAACAGACCTCGGAAAATACTCTGTCTTTATTATATGGGCTCCAACGGATATGATGTTAAGGTGTTTTTCTGGGTGTTTTCAGTTTGCGGATGTGATATTAACTAATTCACGATGGATTCATGGGTAAGTTAGGGATAGCGACCGTGTGGAGTTAACGACCGAGGACTTCTCAAGGGAAGTCCACCATTTCTGAGAGAATCGCAGATCATGCTACTGGTTGGGGGTTGATGGATAGGATGAGATCGGAGCCGTCGGATAGGATGCATTCGTCGCCTATTGGTTATGTATATATATATATTATTGGCTATAGAGTTTTCCAGCTGTGCTTCTCACACAAAGAAACGAAGAGAAAAAAAGAAAGAAAGGAGGAGTTCCCAGGTGTGGTCACCACAGTAAAACATGTTAGAGAGGCTCCTGTTGCGAAGGAAAAGCTTTTCACGAAGGCTGAACCTCGAAACTATTCACTAGGGTTTTGCCATCTAATTTTTCACTTAACAAATAATATGTATGTGTATATGTATGTATGTATATGTATGTATATATATATATATATATATTGTTGACCTTCCTTGAACGTCAGGAAATGGAGGTCCTCCTTGCCGGACTCCTGCAAGAAAAGTCCTCGAAGACCGAATGTTTCGATGGGACCCTCCGACGCTCAAGTCAGTCACTCGTGAACAGACAAGAGTTAGCTAGCAGAAGAAAGCTGAGAGTTAGGGTTCAGAGAGTATCCTTCCCTTGTTGTAAGTGTGAGCTTTTATACATGTTCTAAGATCTCCCTCTCTCATGCTTCCAGAAGATTCATGATTTGGAAGTACTGTTATCCGATAACGAACAAAAGGGCAAGGTTGATAATGATGGGTCGTGGGCATGTCAGAGGTGCCCTGCCTTATTTGCCACCTACCAATACGGTATCATGCGTGTCGGATGGCTATGATTGCACCAAGTATGCGCCGTTATGAGGTATGGCCATATACAGCCGCAAGCAAGCGGTGGATCGTACTCCGTAACGAGATATGGCCATACGTGGTTGCAGGTGAGTGAGGGACCACATGCCGTAACGGAGTATGGCCATGCACTGTTACGGGTGCATGGTGGGCCATACGTCTTAATGGGACATGGCGATGCACTATAGCATGCGAGTAGTGGGCCACGTGGGCGTGCCAGGTGGCTCGTAGCTAAAAGTTGGCCTCGGAGGTTGGCCTCGAAGGTGGGCTTCGGAGGTTGGCCTCGGAGGTTGGTCTCGGAGGTGGGCCTCGGAGGCTGGTCTCGGAGGTTAGCCTCGGAGGTTGGGCCTCGGAGGCCAAAGCGGGACGTCGTCAGTCTCCTTTACCGTTAACCCTGACGGTACTGGATCAACCATATCAGATGCCCCCTCGCCCCTGAGACGGAGAGGGTCCACCCTGGCGAAGTGAAAGGGGTGTCACCTCCCCAGTGGCTGATCCCCGTTCGCTGCTAACTGCTCCCAGCCACGTGTCTCTGGATGCTGCGATAACTTAGCACGGGCGACTTGGGGGTTGTGAAGGGGCAGTCGCTACTGTCCATCCGATCTGCAGCGATTGCCCTCGAGGCGGGGTTATCCTTTTGAAATTTGCGAAAAGCGGCCGCCATCATTGCCATCATAGCGCTGATGTCAGCGGTGTCCCATCATTGGCCGGAGGTGGTTTGTTCCACGCGCCGAACGCCAGCCGAGGTGGCCCAGCTTATAGTGGGAGTCCGCGTGGCTGGCAAATCGAGGCGGGACGATTTGAAACTTGACAAAACCCGGGCGAAGGCTGAATACTCATCACTTAGCTTCAGTTATCTTCTTCCTCTGGTCCTCTGCTCCCTCTGCAACATGAGAATTGCCCCCTGCCATTTCTTTCTCCAGGTTAGCCTTCCGTCCTTCCCGATCCTTTCTTCTTCTTTCCCAAACTTTTGTCATGGCCTCCTTGCCATCTAGGACTTCTTCTGCTCCTTCCGACAACCGTATTTCTCCTTCGAGGCTTCGTGCCTCTCCATCTCCCTCTCCTTCATGGTCCTCCGATCCGGAGGACCACCTTCCTTTGTCCCAATGGCCGGTTACTACCAGGGCTCCTACAAGGGGACGCTCGGCGACGACCAGCCGGGCCCCAGCGAGGAGGCGCTAGGCGACGGCCGGCGCCTCCATGAGGGCGGGGGCGGAATCTCCGACGAAGACCGCCTCCACAGTAACGGCCAAGACTTAGCAAAGATTAGGGCCCATTACCAGGTACCCGAGACGTCGGGCTCTTCCTTCCGACCCCCGATGACAGGGTGGTCTCCTTCCGGCCCGACAAAGTGACCGTTTATGAAATTTCCCTTAGATTAGGGCTTCGGCTACCTTTCACCCCTTTTTCATCAACCTTTTAGACTATTACTCCATGACTCCTACTCAACTGGTCCCGAACTCCCTTCGGACCGTTTGTGCCTTTCTTATCCTTTGCCACCACCTCTAAATCACCCCTCGACTCTCTCTCTTCCGCTGCTTTTACACCCTCAGGCAGCAGAGGGGTTGGTGGCTATTCCAGCCCCGACCCGGTTGGGTCCTCAAGCTACTTCTCCCTACCTCGGTCAAGGGATGAAAATCCCGTTTCTTTTTTGTTGACCTTGATCAAGTCAAGTTCCAGTGGGGGGATCCCGACCTCCGACCAAACATGAACTCCACCATCCTCCCAGGAGATCAAGAAGCGTCGGGGCAACTGTTGACTGCCAACATCCCCAGATACAACTTGCTTCTCTCCGACTAGCGGGCCTCACCACACAGAACGGTGAGTAATAGACGCCCCAACACTTAGCCCAATTACCCCTTCCTCCTCCTTCTTCTCTCTCTTTTTCCTCTCTCTTTTTTTTTTTGACTCCGACTGATGTGTGCAGCAATGAAGCCTCCGACCGCCATGGTTAAGAAGGCCGCAGTCAAGAGGATGAGGGCTCGGGGTGGCCCGAGAGAGGGGCAGCAGGCGCCGGCCCCCAAGCGCCTTACTGTGAGGGTGTCTCTGCCGGCCGAGCAGCGTGAGTCTCCACCGGTCCCGGAGGTGGATCTGACGGCTGATACCCCGCCAGAAGGGGCGAGGGCCGAAGGGGTGACGATGGAGGAGCCGGCAACGGTGGAGCTGGCGGCGATGGAACCCCATGCTCCCCACAAACCAACTTCGGCCGAAGCAGATAGGAGTTGGGGGAAGGGCCGTCAAGGGCAGCAAGTCCACCCCCCGAACAGATACCGACGAGCAGCCCATCGCGTGCCGAGCCGGAGCACGTCGAAACACCGAGGGAGCAGGGCTGGGCCGACCCCTCGCGGGTTCTCCTTAATAAACAATGGGCGCCGGGCTGAACAACTCATGTCCTATGTCGTTCAGCCCGATTCAGGAGGAGCTCCAAAATCTGGGAGCGAATAGGTTCTTCCGGGAGGTCTTCTCAGCCCTCATCCGAGTAAGTAGCTTTTCCTTTGCCCTCAATTTAGAGCTCTTAAACAATTTGCATAGCTGACACCTTGAGCGTAGGTGACAAACTCCTTTGTGCTCGCTTGGGAGGCCATTGGCGAGGGGGAAGCTGTTGCCCACCAGGTCCAACAAGATGCCGAGGATGCCCAGGCCCGGGCCGAGGCTGCGGAGAAGGCCTTGGAATTGGTAAGGGCCGAATGCGCCAATAAAATAAAGGAGGCTGAGAGCAGAGCCGAGGCTGAGGCCGACCGACGGAGGGCGGCGCTCAACCAGCTCACAGAGGCCGAGGGCGTGATTGAAGCCCGAAACCTCCATATAGCCGACTTGAACTCAGCCATTCAGGAGGCCGAGGATTGAGCGAAGCGGGCTGAGGAAGAGGTGAAGGCCATGGAGGCCGAGAGGGCGGTAGCAGCCTCTCTGGCGGCGGAGAAGGAGGCCCAAGTCGCTGAGGTGGAAGCTGCCGCCGAGGCCAGGGTTGCCGCGACCGTGGAGGAGTTCAAGGCATCGAGCACTTCACCCACGAGCCGGTTGAAGCTAATGCAGATTTCTACGTCCAGGGGTTTGTCGATGCCAAGGAGAAAGTTGCCCGAGTTTTGAACCTCCCTCAGGTCTTGGACATCGAGCCGGACCAAGAGTCCGATGAGGCCTCGGATGGCGAGCCCGCGTCCGGACCTTGATTTTGTAGTTCATTTTTGTTTTTGTACTAAGTCCGACTTGATCGGCATTTTGTATACACTAATGTTAATGAAGTATAATTTTTCATCAATGAAAGTTCTAACTGTGATCTCTTCTCTGAGTCCCTGGGTCGCTGATGTGGGACCCTTGAGGGCTTCGTCAGCACCGAGGGGCAGCTTTTATTTTTCATGCAACTTTAACTTAGTCATATAGGGCAAGACCCTTTTGGGAGAGCTAAGGGAGATGGGTCGTGTCCTTCCCCGGGGACTCGGGCTTCCGAGCACTGATGAAACATCGATCTTGGGCCGCCGAGAATGACTCGGACTTCTTGAATCTGATGGTACATCGGATCTTCGATGCCAATGGTACATTGAGCTTTTTGTTGAGAGCTGATGTTACATCGGTCTGCCAGTGGTACACTGGGCTTTCCATGCCAAGTCTGGCCTTGGGCTTTTGAATCCGATGGTGCATCGGGTCTTCGTTGCCAATGGTACATTGGGCTTTTTGTCAAAAGCTGATGGTACATCGGTCTACCAGTGGTATACTGGGCTTTCCATGCTGAGTCTGGCCTCGGGCCTTTTGAATCCGATGGTACATCGGGTCTTCGTTGCCAATGGTACATTGGGCTTTTTGAATCCGATGGTACATCGGGTCTTCGTGCCAATGGTACATTGGGCTTTTGAATCCGATGGTACATCGGTCTACTAGTGGTACACTGGGCTTTCCATGCCGAGTCTAGCCTCGGGCTTTGATGGTACATGGGTCTTCATTGTCAATGGTACAATGGGTTTTTTGAATCCGATGGTACATCGGGTCTTCGTTGCCAATGGTATATTGGGCTTTTTGTCGAGAGCCGATGGTACATCGGTCTGCCAGTGGTACACTGGGCTTTCCATGCCGAGTCTGGCCTCGAGCTTTTTGAATCTGATGGTACATCGGGTCTTCGTTGCCAATGGTACATTGAGCTTTTTGTCGAGAGCTGATGGTACATCGGTCTGCCAGTGGTACACTAGGCTTTTCATGCCGAGTCTGGCCTCGGGCTTTTTAAATTCGATGATACATCGGGTCTTTATTGCCAATGGTACATTGGGCTTTTCATGCCGAGTCTAGCCTCGGGCTTTTTGAATCGATGGTACATCGGGTCTTCATTGCCAATGGTACATTGGGCTTTTCATGTCGAGTCTGGCCTCGGGCTTTTTGAATTCGATGGTACATCGGGTCTTCGTTGCCAATGGTACATTGGGCTTTTTGTTGAGAAGCTGAGATGCTTAAACCTCTGTTTATTAGTTTCAAATGCGGAGCGAGTGCCCCAAGAGAATACAATCGTGAAATTTCATGTAAAGAAAGAGTATGCTACTGATAATACCAACGAAGGTTGTCGGCGTTTCACATCCGTGGGAGCGGCTTTCCGTTCAGCTCTTTTATTTTGTATGCTCCGTGGTGGAGTGCCTCGATGATCTGGTAGGGTCCTTTCCAGTTTGGTGCTAGCTTGCCCCCTTCCGTCGGTTTTGAGATTTCAGCTCGACGAAGGACGAGGTCCCCCGGCAAGAAGGTCCTTGGGCGGACACGAGCATTGTAATATCTAGCCGCTCGCTGTCGGTAGGCTGCCATTCGGAGTCGTGCTCGATCTCGTACCTCTTCCACCAGGTCGAGGTTGGCCCGCAACTGGTTCGGGTTGTCTTCTCACTGTAGGCTTTCACTCTGGGGCTCGGGGCATCGATCTCTACAGGAATGACTGCTTCGGATCCAAAGACAAGGCTGAAGGGAGTTTCTCCGATGGGAGCTCGAGGCGTTGTGTGGTAGGCCCATAGCACATTGTGGAGCTCCTTCACCCACCGTCCTTTGCAGTCATCTAGTTGGGCTCTCAGTCCTTGGAGAATGATGTGGTTGGTCACCTCGGCCGCTCCGTTGGTTTGAGGATGCCCTACAAATGTGAATCACTGATGGATGCCGAGCTCGGTGCAGAATCCTCGGAAGGGTGCATTATCGAACTGCCGGCCGTTGTCGGTGACCAGAGTATGCGGCAGCCCGAACCGGCATATTATAGACTTCCAGAAGAAAGCCCTCACCTTACCCTTGGTGATCTTGGCAAGCGCCTCAGCCTCGATCCATTTGGTGAAGTGGTCGACAGCCACCAGCAGAAACTTACGCTAGCCGAAGGCTGGAGGGAATGGCCTCAAGATGTCTATCCCCCACTGGGCGAAGGGCCAAGGTGCTGTCAGAGGGGTCAGCTGAGATGTTGGCTGCCGCTGGATGTTGGCATGACGCTGGCAGCTATCTGAAGGGAAAACTTGCTTTTCATATGCACAGGATCTCAAGGTAGAAAGCATGTAATTCAATTTTAATATTCACATTGAATATAAATTAAAGCATATTAGCAAATCTAAAATTTAAGAGTATGTAAAAATAAGTTTAAAACAATACATCTCGATGCGGAAGCTGTAGATGATGAATGTAGCAGATCCGATCTGCAGAGAGAAGTTCCTACTCGTGCCTTGCAAGAGCCGCACGGCCGCTCCTCTATATCACACGCACGCCAGGAAACCTTGAGATAGGGGATATGGAATCAGAAGAGATGGAGAACTCTTCTCCAAGAGAGGATTCCCTCATTGTTTGGACTTCTCTAATTTTTGGACTCTTCTTTCTCTGCTACTCTCTCTCTCTCGAAGTTGTGAAAAGTTTCTTAAATAAACTCATCGTAAAACAACCCAAAACAACCTTTTGAATTTGTTTTACGATACGATAATATCAGATCTTCGAAAGCGGATGGGTTATGGGCATTCACGTATTGTCAATGCATAAAGAAAATTTTATAAAAAAATTTACGGATTCATATCATCTCAATGGCAAGATCATAATTTAAACAAAGTTTCAAATTCACGTTATCAGAATGGTAAAATCGTAATTTACACGAAGTTTCAAATTCACATTATCGGAATGGCAAAATCTTAATTTATGAAGTTTCAAATTCACGCCATCTCAACCATAAATTAAACAAAATGACAGAATCATAATTTATATGAAATGATAGAATCGTAAATTAAAACATTTATAAATACGGAAATAATCAGATTAAATCCGTTTGAAGTCCAAATTGAAATCCGAAAGAACCCATGCGAAGATCTCGAACCATACTTCGCATTGGACTTATTAATTTTAATTTAAAGTAATTTATGATTTTAAAATTCATAAATAAACGATCAGAGGCTATATTGGATATCCGATTCAAACCACTTTGAAACCAGATCTAAACCACTCTATCGTCAAACCAACCATTGGTCTATGGTTCAAGTCCTTTCCTACAATGGGTCTGAATAAATCCCAAAAATTTACTTGAGTTACAAACTAACTCAAGTTCATCCCCAGAATAAGTACTACCGCTAATGCCCAGTGCTAGCTAGACATTGCTAGTACATTCGGTATTACCCATATGACCAAGTCCCACTTAGATCATGGATAAAGCCTGTCTCTAGGTCACCTGACTATGTGCGTGACTCCATAGGTTCGAATCTAAGTCGGTAGCATAGGAACACTTCCTATGCCAATCGATGTGACCATCTAGCAATAGTACCCGACGTCCGAATAGACCGAATATATGCAAAGCAATATTAGGAACCTAGGCTATGGTTACCGTATAATTCATCCCCTTGTCCTAGTACTCAGGGCGAATACGGAGTTAACTGCCAACTCCGAGTAAATCACCCAAGTATGTTTCAATGCAATGAATCTTGTGATACCTCACAAAGATTACCTTGGCCAAGGTTTTGCTAAATTGAAACATAGTTCGAGCACTCTCTCTAATACTTAGAGTGGACAATCCCATCTTGACTCATCACTGACCCAATAAGTACTTGACTGCACCTAGCAACCTTCTGTCACCGGATTGAAATCCGGGTGGTCCAGTGCCTAAGTACGGTGAGTTGCTTATCAAGTCAACATGATAGTCTCGTGTCAAAGGGACACTTATACCCATTTCCTTTCTGTGAGTTGCTCCAGGTAGTTGAGCACTCAGCAGAGGTGAGTCACTGTTTAGTGAATGTACTCCTACACTCACCCGCATGTCATACCAGTGTTATACACTCCTTGGTTTAAGAGAACAAACCAACCCATATGGCACACAACGACCTACACTTGATTACGTCGTCGTCCTAGGTAACAACGTATCATTTGGCCACGAACAGATTTAAGAGTTACTCAACAATTCCTCCATTGTCGAATATATGTAACTCTAAGGACTACAACATATTGGAATTCTACTTGAAGATGTAAACTATATGCTGTACTGTCAAAATAGACTTTTATTTATTGAATAAATCATGTACATTCATATCAACTCATAACCGTCTACAAGCTAGATGATTGGCTCTAGGACACATTTCCTAACAACTCCCACTTGAACTATAGCCAATCGGAACAGTATCTAATACCCATCTTCCACTTGTGTTCATTGAACTCCTTGATTCCGAGTGCTTTAGTCATTGGGTCAGCTAGGTTTTCCTTTTCATCGATCTTCTGAAGGTAGATGCCACCTCGTTCCACGATCTCTCGTACAAGGTGGTAGCGGCGCAACACATGCTTAGTTTGTTGATGCGACTTTGCTCCTTGGCTTGGCAATTGCTCTCGTGCTGTCACAGTATACTAGGACAGGACTCTCCATGCCAGGTACCACTCCCAGCTCACCCAAGAACTTTCGTAGTCATACAACTTCATTTGCTGCATCTGATGCTGCAATGTATTCAGCCTCGCATACTGAATCCGCCACTGTGTTCTGCTTGGAACTTTTCCAGCATATCCTCCATTGAAGGTAAAGATAAATCTGGATATGCTTTTGTTGTCATCTCTATCTACTGAAAACTGGAGTCAGTTTACCCCACTAGTTTTAAGTCAGGTTTTCCATAAATGAGCCATTGGTCCTTAGTATTTCTCAAATACTTAAGGATGGTTTTTACCACCTTCCAATGTGCTTCACCTGGGTTAGACTGGTACCTACTCACTATCCCTAGTGAGTGTGCCACGTCTGGTCTTGTACATGTCATAGCATACATGATAGAACCCACTGCCGAGGCATACATAATTCTACTCATGTACTCTCTCTCTCAGGAGTTGTCGCACAATCCTTCTTGGAGAGAGTAATTCCATGGCCTATCAGAAGATAGCCCCTTTTTGAATTATCCATGCTGAACCTCTTTAGCACAGTCTCAATGTACATGGACTGGGACAATCCCAGCAGCTTCTTAGATCTATCCCTATAGATCTTCATTCCTAGGATGTAAGAAGCTTCTCTCAGGTCTTTCATGGAGAACTGAGACAGCAACCAAACCTTTATTCCCTGTAGTGCAGGGATGTCATTCCCAATCAAGAGAATGCCATCCAGTACAAAAATACAACTATGGAACCATTTGCCCACTTATACACGCAGGGTTCTTCTCCATTCTTAATGAAGCCATAAGTCTTGATACATTTATCAAAACGTTTATTCCAACTCGAGAAGCTTGCTTGAGTCCATAGATGGACTTATGAAGCCTGCATACTTTTGACTCGTCTGTGGATGTGAACCCTTCAGGCTGTATCATATACACCTCCTCTTCGAGCTCTCCATTAGAAAAGCCGTTCGGACATCCATTTGCCAGATCTCATAGTCAAAATGTGCAGGTAGAGCAAGCATAATCCGAATGGACTTGAGCATTGCTACAGGAAAAAAGTCTCGTCATAGTCAATACCATAACGCTGACGATACCCCTTAGCAACCAGACGGGCTTTATAGGTCTCCACCTTCCCATCTGCACCTCGTTTCTCTTGAAAATCATTTACACCCTATGGGTTTTACCCCTTCAGGTGGATCAACTAGTGTCCATACACTATTAATCTCCATGGATTCCATTTAAGACTTCATAGCCTCTAGCCATTTCTTAGAGTCAGATCTCTGCAGCATCCATATAGGTGATTGGGTCCTCATCGTTCTCATCGAGTTCGATGGGATCCCCGTCACGGACCAAGAAACCGAAGTATCTGTCTGGCTGACGTGGTACTCTACCAGATCTCCTTAATGGTACCTCAACGGCTCTGGGTTTGAACCAATCAAAGCCGGTTCCATAGCAGTTTCTGAGTGTAAAGGTACT
Source organism: Calamus simplicifolius (assembly GCA_900491605.1). NCBI lineage: Eukaryota > Viridiplantae > Streptophyta > Magnoliopsida > Arecales > Arecaceae > Calamus > Calamus simplicifolius. The sequence continues at coordinate 2,371,716 of UESW01003834.1, read as the reverse complement.
TCTCCTTGTCGAACTTCATTAAGTTCAACATTAGCCTTAGCACTTCCAGTAAGATACTCCTTTTCTAAAAAGGTGACTCTCATATGACGAATAACTTTTGCTCTTCAGTGTGGTAGAAGTAGTATCATTTAGACTCCTTAGGATATCCAACAAAGAGGCATTGTCAGACCTTGGTCCTAGCTTGTCTGTCAACAATCTCTTGACATAAGCTGGACACCCCCAGACCCTAAGGTGTGTGAGCATCGGCTTACGCCCGTCCATATCTCATATGGAGTTTTAGCAACAGATTTACTAGGGACCCTGTTAAGAATGTAACAGGCCGACTCAAGTGCGTAGTCCCAAAAGGAGATAGGCAAACTAGCAAAGCCCATCATGACCGAACCATATCTAATAGGGTTCAATTCCTCCTTTCAGACACACCATTTAACTGGGGTGTCCCTGGAGGTGTCCATTGAGAGAGAATCTCATTCTCCTTTAGATATGTCAAAAACTCATTAAAAAGATATTCACCTCCTCGATCTGACCGAAGAATTTTAATATTCTTTCCAGTTTGTTTTTCTACCTCACTACGATATTGTTTGAACATTTCAAACGATTCATATTTATGTCTCATTAGGAAGACATAACCGAACCTGGAGTGGTCGTCTCTAAATGTAATGAAATAGCTAAACCCTCTCATAGAGGCAGTATTCATAGGTCCACAAACATCCGTATGTATGAGGCCTAGAATCTCTTTGGCTCTTTCACCTTTTTCAGTAAAAGGTGACTTGGTCATTTTCCCAAGAAGACATGATTCACAAGTTTTAATTGATTCACAATCAATGTCATTGAGGATGCCCTCTCTGACTAACCTGCTTATCCTGTTCTTGTTTATATGACCTAGCCTACAGTGCCAAAGGTATGAGTCATCGACATCATCTATTTTGGGGCGTTTGTTTGGAGTGCATAATATATTAACAGGCTGTGATAGAAGGTAAATTCTATTGCTCAATTGTCTACACATCACAGATACATCATTTACAATGATATTTAAAATATCTTTTTTTATTAAAAATCATATCCTTCAATAGCCAACTGGCCTACAGAAATGACATTTAATAAAAATAGGGACAATAGTGACATTCACTAAGCAATATTTTATTAAATTCAAAATAAAGCTCCACGACTCCCAATGCCAGTACTGGAACTCGGCTTCCATCACCCACGTTTAGGAATCTTTCACCTTCTTTGAATCTTCTACTAATTCGAAGCCCCTGCAAAGAATTGCAAATATGAATTGGACTCCTGGTATCTAATACCCAATTAGTAGTATCACAGATAGAAAAATTACAAGTGTTATCATATAATACCTTGTCCAACAACTCCTTGCTGGTTTTTCTTCTTAGGCCTGTTTGGATCCAGGGTTGCTATGTACTGGGACAGTTCCTTTTCCAGTGACCCAGCTTCTTGCAGTAGAAGCACTCTGCCTGACTTTTATCAGCCCTCTTCTTCTTGGTCTGACTAGGCCCAGCATGTTGCACCTTCTTTCTTTTATTTTTCTTTTCATCCCTTTCTTAAGGTGATGACGACCTGCCCCGAACCTCCCACCAAGTTCACTGACTTCTTTGGTGATTTTTCTCAAAAGTCTGCAGTAGACCCAGCAAACCATGATAGTTTACTGCAGGCTTCGTCATTCTATAATGACTGAGAAAGTCCAGGTAGGAGCTAGGCAGGGAGTTCAGTATGGCATCCTTCCCAAGTTGCTCATGCAAAGGAAATCCAAGTTTGCCCAGACGTTCTATCGTCTCGATCATGTATAGTACATGATCGGTGATAGAAGTCCCATCACGCATACATGCGTCGAAGATGGCACTAGACATTTTGTACCTTTCAACGTCGTCTGGCGTTCCGAAAGATTCCTTCAACATTTGGAGTATTTGGTTGGGCCTCCTCAAATTTCCTACTGAACTCATCATTCATAGAAGCCAGCATTATGCAGCGCACTATGGTGCGATCATTGGTCCACTTCAGATAAGTGTCCCTGACCACACCCCACATTAGGGGCTGGCTACTCAGGTGCAAGATCCATTATCACATAAAGGATCCTCTCATGCTCTAGGACTATCCTAAGCCTTCGATACCAGCTATTGAAGTTTGGACCTGTCAGTTTATCACTGTCCAACAGTGACCAGAGCGATAGATTTGTAGACATTTCTGAAAGAAAAACCAAAAACTTATTAGTGTACATGATTTTTTTAAACCTATAGACTTGGACTTATAGTCTAAGGCCCTCCCACTATTTTATTTAGGTTGGTAGCCCCTACCTCCAACTCGAGAAATTACTCCTAATTTCTTAGTGGGTACTAGAACCCAGTAGATTATATATGAGCCCGACTTTGGCCGGCCCACCCACATGTATCTAAAGGTAGGTTCATAACCAATTGGTTCCCCAAATAATTTTAGTAATTTATTTTGCCCCAGGTTGCACGCCAATCGGCCTTTGGGCCTCCTATTGGGTATCCTAGTTAGGTCCAACCATTAACATGACATGTTCAAGCTTCTAACCAAGGAATTGGTCAAGCCCGACTTTGGCTGGCCCACCTGACCATCGTTGAGAGAGTTGCATTGAACCATCATAATATGAATGATAATTCCAAAAACAGATGAGTACCAGGCCTTTGGGCCTCCAATAATCATCTTAGCCATTGGACTCATTATCACTCTCTTAATGGGAGGCTATGACCTAATTATCCCCATAATTTAGTCACTTTAGGGACCTAATAATTTTAGAGGGTTTGATTAATTTGTGGCACATGAATGACATGGACCAATTTAAGTATTCTCCCACTAAACCATTTAGTTGGGTTCATTAATTTGGTCCATGGGTACCTAAATCAGTCAAACTGATTATCCTTAGGAAGCATGGGTTAGCTCAAGTCAATAGGCTAGTCTAATCAAGTGCTGGGACCACTTAGCCAGGCCGGTTTGATCAAAAGGCCGAGTTGCGCCATTAACCATCTTGCCTAGACACCAACTGATAATCAACTAGCCAGGTGAGAGGTAGCCGCGACCTTGATCAGAACCTTTCTAGACACTAAGTGGTTGACCAGACCCAATTAAATTTGCCTAAAGACTTGGGTGTCCACTGAGCCCCAAATCAAGTCCATTTAGATGTATGGACTGATCAATCTAATCTAATTAGATGGATCTAAAGAAAAGACCTAACTCAACATTTGATTAGATTCAATTTTCTAATTTAGTCCAATTCATCTAACCTTAGGTCTAACCCAATTAGAGAACCTGATTCATGCTAACCCAATTAGCCCATGATTTATGATCATGTCTTAAGGTCTTTAATTCATAATTCTAGATCTTAAGTTAACCCTTTTCAAATTTGAACCAATTTCAATTTTGAGTTCTGATTTTGAAACATTTTCAAAATTTTCCCATAAAACATTTTTACTTTCTTTCCTTTTTCTGTGACCTGACTTTTACGTAAAACAATTTTACTGTCATTTATAATTAAGATTTCATCAATTAAGATGTCTTAATGTTAATATTATTAACATATCATCTTTAATTAATTTTGGATCTAATCAAAATTATCACAGAAATAAATTAATTCGATTAAAATATTTTAATCTTTCTTTCTTCTGTTTTGTACATCCGTTCATGGGTTCTTTCACAGTGGCACCCCTACACGTCATAGGAAACCTTTCTTGAATAAGAAACAGAGGCTGTGAAACCTCCCTATGACCGGACGGCCTGTGAATATACACAATCCAAGATATAATAGAATACAGCATGCAAGATCTTCATTAGATCTACTTCTAAAACATATATTTAATCATCATTAAATAACTTTAACATGCTCTCATCATGCAAAACATTTAAATCTACTATAGATCTAAACTAATCATAATAAGATCTACTTTAGATCTACATTAGATTATTTATGCATAATAATATCAGATCTACTATGCTTATACATGCATTCCTAAGCCTTAACCAGGCTCTGATATCATTTGAAGGGAAAACTTGCTTTTCATATGCACAGGATCTCAAGGTGGAAAGCATGTAATTCAATTTTAATATTCACATTGAATATAAATTAAAGCATATTAGCAAATAAAATTTAAGAGTATGTAAAAATAAGTTTAAAACAATACCTCTCGATGCGGAAGCTAGATGACGAACGTAGCAGATCCGATCCACAGGGAGAAGTTCCTACTCGTGCCTTGCAAGAGCCGCACGCGCCGCTCCTCTATATCACACGCACGCCGGGAAACCTTGAGACAGGGGATATGGAATCAGAAGGGATAGAGAACTCTTCTCCAAGAGAGGAGTCCCTCTCTGTTTGGACTTCTCTGATTTTTGGACTCTTCTTTCTCTGCTACTCTTCTCTCGAAGTTGAGAAAAGTTTCTTAAATAAACTCATCGTAAAACAATCCAAAACAACCTTTTGAATTTGTTTTACGATATGATAATATCCGATCTTCGAAAGCGGATGGGTTACGGGCGTTCACGTATCAACGCATAAAGAAAATTTTATAAAATAAATTTATGGATTCATATCATCTCAATGGCAAGATCATAATTTCAGAATGATAAAATCATAATTTATACAAAGTTTCAAATTCACGCCACCTCAATGGTAGAACCGTAATTTAAATAAAAGAGATCGTAATTTACATGAAATGATAGAATCATAAATTTTTTGAAGTTTTAAAGTCTCATTGGCTGCCCGCAAATGTAATAAAAAAATATTTAAAATATTTATAAATACAAAATAATCAGATTAAATCCGTTTGAAGTCCAAATTGAAATCCGAAAGAACCCATGCGAAGATCTCGAACCATACTTCGCATTGGACTTATTTAATTTCCAATTTAAAGTAATTTATGATTTTAAAATTCATAAATAAATGATCAGAGGCTATATTGGATATCCGATTCAAACCACTTTGAAACCAGATCTAAACCACTCTATCGTCAAACCAACCATTGGTCTATGGTTCAAGTCCTATCCCACAATGGGTCTGAATAAATCCCAAAAATTCACTTGAGTTACAAACTAACTCAAGTTCATCCCCAGAATAAGTACTACCGCTAATGCCCAGTGCTAGCTAGACATTGCTAGTACAAACTCGGTATTACCCATATGACCAAGTCCCACTTAGATCATGGATAAAGCCTGTCTCCAGGTCACCTGACTATGTGCGTGACTCCATAGGTTCGAATCTAAGTCGGTAGCATAGGAACACTTCCTATACCAATCGATGTGACCATCTAGCAATAGTACCGACGTCCGAATAGACCGAATATATGCAAAGCAATATTCAGGAACCTAGGCTATGGTTACGTATAATTCATCCCCTTGTCCTAGTACTCAGGGTGAATACGGAGTTAACTGCCAACTCCGAGTAAATCACCCAAGTATGTTTCAATGCAATGAATCTTGTGACACCTCACAAAGATTACCTTGGCCAAGGTTTTGCTAAATTGAAACATAGTTCGAGCACTCTCTCTAATACTTAGAGTGGACAATCCCATCTTGACTCATCACTGACCCAATAAGTACTTGACTGCACCTAGCAACCTTCCGTCACCGGATTGAAATCCGGGTGGTCCAGTGCCTAAGTACAATGAGTTGCTTATCAAGTCAACATGATAGTCTCATGTCAAAGGGACACTTATACCCATTGCCTTTCTGTGAGTTGCTCCAGGCAGTTGAGCACTCAGCAGAGGTGAGTCACTGTTCAGTGAATGTACTCCTACACTCACCCGCATGTCATACCAGTGTTATACACTCCTTGGTTTAAGAGAACAAACCAACCCATATGGCACACAACGACCTACACTTGATTACGTCGTCATCCTAGGTAACAACGTATCATTTGGCCGCGAACAGATTTAAGAGTTACTCAACAATTCCTCCATTGTCGAATACATGTAACTCTAAGGACTACAACATATTGAAATTCTACTGGAAGATGTAAACTATATGCTGTACTACCAAAATAGACTTTTATTTATTGAATAAATCATGTACATTCATATCAACTCATAACCGTTTACAAGCTAGACATTGGCTGTATGAACATTTCCTAACACTATCACACTTTTTGACAAGCTCGGCCGCATCCTCCCTTATGGTCAGCCAATAATACCCTGCCGCAGGGCCTTGTATGCCAGGGCTCTACCCCCAAATGACTCCTGCATATGCCTTCATGGATTTCTCGTAAGATATAGTCAGCTTCAGTAGGCCCGATGCACTTGAGGACCGGGTATGAGAATGATCTTCGGTAAAGCTTCCATCCATCATCAGAACTTCGGGGCCCGTCGCCTGAGTAGTCTGGCCTCAGCCGAGTCTTCAGGAGGGTGCCGTCAGTGAGATATCGGACATAAGCGTCCATCCAGGAAGGCTCCTGCTCGACCAGCATTACCTCCTCCACTACCACTTCAATGCTCGGGACTTGCAGGTGCTCCACGTACGTCATTCCCAAGGTCCCGTCGGCCGAAGTGGCCAAGCGGGACAGTGCATCAGCCCTGGCATTTTTCGTCCGGGGAATGTAGCTGATGTGGAAATATGCAAATCAAGAGGCTTGAGACTACACTTTGCTCAGGTAAAGGGACATGGTCAGGTCTCTAGCCTCGTACTCCCCAGCGACCTGTCCGGAGATAAGCTGGGAGTCCGTGAAGGCCCTCAGATGCTCCGCACCGAGCTCCTCAACTAGCTTCATCCCTGCCAGTAAGGCTTCATATTCCGCTTGGTTGTTGGTGGCTGGGAATAAAAATAGGATGGCATACTCTACCACCTCCCCCTCGGGACTCGCAAGAATAAGTCCAGCTCCACTCCCTTGAGAATTTACCGCTCCACCCACATGAAGGATTCAGTCTTCTTTCTCCACCCCCTCGCCGTAGGGGACTCCAGTGCACCTCCGAGTGCAACTTCTCCGGATGCTTCTCTGCCCAAGTGCACTTGACCAGAAAGTCGGCTAACACCTGGGACTTCATTGCAGGCCTTGGCCGAATGGATAAATCAAACTCCCCCAACTTGATGGCCCATTTGGCCAGCCGACCGAAGTGTCAGGATGGGATAGAATAGTCCGAAGTGGTTGGTCCGTGAGCACTAAGATCGGATGAGCTTGGAAGTAGGGTCAGAAGCGCTGAGCTGAGACCACCAGGCGAAGATGATCTTCTCAGTCTTAGAGTGTCTCGTCTCGGCACCGTGAAGCACTTTACTAGTGTAGTAGACCGGTTTCTGCACCCGTCGGCATCCATGCGGACAAGCACGAAGCTGACAGCCTCGGGGAAGCTGCTAGATACAAAAAGAGTTCCTCCCCGCTCCTCGGCTTAGACAGCAGTAGAGGATTAGATAAAAATTTCTTCAGCTCCTCGAAAGCTTCCTGACACTTCTCCACTCAAAGCTGTTGACCTTGCGCAACGCCTTAAAAAGGGCAGACACCGCTTTGCTGACCTTGACATGAAGCGACTCAGGGCTGCCACCCTCCCGGTCAGACGCTGCACCTCCATCTTATTAATTGGGGGCCTCATATCCAAAATGCTCATTTTGTCTGGGTTGGCTTCAATTCCTTGCTGCGTCACCATGAAGCCCAGGAACTTGCCCGCAGTAACTTCGAAGGCGCACTTGTGGGGGTTTAGCCTCATCCAGTACGGCGCAGGTTGGCGAAGGTTTCTGCAAGGTCGGCAATATGGTCCGTAGTGCGAGTGCTCTTGGTCAGCATATCGTCCACATACACCTCCATGTTGCGCCCGATCTGGTCCTCGAAGACCTTTTTCATCAACCTCTGGTAGGTAGCCCCTGCATTCTTCAACCCGAACGGCATCACCTTGTAGCAGTATATCCCCTTCTCGGTGACAAAGGAGGTCGCCTCTTCATCAACCGGGATCATCCTGATTTGGTTGTACCCCGAGAATGCATCCATGAAGCTAAGGGTCTCATGGCCGGACGTAGCATCTACTAGCTAATCGATCCGAGGCAGTGGGAAGCTGTCCTTGGGGCACGCCTTGTTGAGGTCGGTGAAGTCCACACACATCCTCCAACTCCCACTAGCCTTTCAGACCATTACAACATTCGCCAGCCAATCGGGTAGTACACCTCACGAATGTGTCCGATCATCGTCAACTTGCGCACCTCTTCGTCTATGGCCTTCTGTCTGTCTGGAGCAAAGCTCCTCTTCTTCTGCCGAATAGGTTGGCACTCCGGCCTGATATTGAGTTGGTGGGTAATCACCTCCTCCGAATGCTAGGCATGTCAGATGCCAACCAAGCGAAGATATCGGCATTGGCTCGCAGAAAAGCAAGGAGCTGGCCGCAAGCCTCCTCTGGAAGCAGAGCCCCTATTTGAATGATCTGCACCGGGTCCTCCCCCAGGGGGAAGGACAGCAGATGCTCGGCCGGCTCTCCCCTCCTCTCTGAGTCTCGGGAGTCCAATGCTTCTAGTGTAGGTGTGGGCATCACCCCCTGAAGACTAGGGGCCATGTGGCAGCACAGTGGCGGTGGGTTCTGCTCCCCACGCATCTTCCCGACCCCTTCGCTGGTTGGGAATCTCACTAGGAGCCTTTTGGTGGAGATTATGGCGTCCAAGAGATTAAGCCGGGCCTCCCGAGTATGGCATTGTAGGCGAGGGGCACCCGGACCACCAGGAAGCTCATGAAGACTACTTTGCGCGGGCCGTGCCAGCCATGACAGGAAGAGTGATCTCCCCCTCGACCTTCACGGAATCTCGATGAATCCCATCAGGGGCGTGGTGACAGGCCGAAGCAGGTCGGGTGACAGGTTCATACGAGCAAAAGCATCATAATTCAAAACATCCACCGAGCTCCCACTATCAACCAGAATTCTTTTTATAGGGTGTTTAGCTATCGACATTGACACAACGACGCTATCATCATTTTTATTGACCACCCCTCTAGGTCCCTTTTAGAAAAAGGGATTACAGAATCTAACTCTCCCTCCCCCCTTGGCCTCTTGGGTGGGCCGCCTGCCCCAGAAAATCATCGTCACCGTCTTCTCGGTTGGAGCATTGTCGATCATCAGGGGCGGCGGCGCGATGGGCCAGGAGCTTCGAGTTGTTCTCTGAACAACTTCCCTAGGTGGCCACGCTGGATAAGGTCCTATCGCCTTCTTCAGCTGGCGACAGTCGTCGTGTCGTGGCCATGATCCCGATGGTAGCGGCAGTAGAGGTTCTTGTTGCGGGGGATCTTTGGGTTCATTGGAGGAGGGTGCTGAAGATAGGGCTCGCCCTCGATCTCAAGCAGGATGTGCGATATCGAGGCGAGCAAGGAGTGTAGGGCCCATCTCTCGGTGTAGGAGCTCGGGATGGTTGTCTGGTTGGCGAGGAGGCTTAGGCCTCCTGGGGCAAGCTTCAGCATGCTCTGGTCGGGCTGGCTTCTTGGTGATGCTTCCGCTAACCTCGCGCAGGAGGAGTCAGCCTCGTCAGCGGATGTACTTCTGGGCCCGGCTCAGGAGCTCGCATAGGAGCCGGACGGCTTCTTGTCGAGGAGTATGCAAAGTGGGAGGGGCGGAGCCCTCGCTTTAATGCTAGGGTGGCTATGGAATCCTCGAGGTTGTAGACCTCCAGGGCTGCCTCCTTGAACCGAGTGACGTAGTCCCGCAGGGACTCGCCACTCTTCTACTGACGGAGAAGAGATTGTCTGCCACCCTTGGAATCTTCTGACATGCATCAAAATGGGCCAAGAAGGCCTCTCCAGCTGGCGGAAGGAGTCGATACTTCATGGTGGCAGGCGGGAGTACCAAGCTCGAGCAGCTTTCCTCAAAGTGGCGAGAAAGGCGATGCACAGGAGCGAATCGGTTGCCCCCTGGACCTGCATGAGGACCTTGTAACTTTCTAAATGGTCTAGGGGGTCCATGGTCCCATCATACGGATCCAGCTGAGGAAGGCAAAACCGGGTTGAGATCGGCTCCTCCATAATCGGCGGGACAACGGTGGTCGGCTGTCGTAGTCTGCCTCTGGTAGGTTGATGATCTGGCGGCTGAGCTCCTCAACCGCTGATTGTACTCGTCGAGCCGACGCTCAGCTCGGCGGGCTATTCTATCGTCGAAGGACCCCTCCCTCAAGGAATCCGAGGAGGAGGAAGAGTGGCGGCGATGCTGATGAAGGTGCTCCGCCTCCCTCCCATGCTGCCGCTTGGGAGATGCACTAGCGCGGCGAGAGGGTGACCGAGACCTCTTGGAGGCTTCACGACGGTGAGGCTTGGGTGAAGCCTGGCGGTGGCAAGCTTCTCGGGTAGGAGACCTCCTCCGAAAGGAGTGCTGGCTGGGCTGGTTGACTCGGGCACTGACGGGAGAGGCTCTAGTTGCTGCGCAGCCACCGCTTGATGCTGCAGGCCTTGAACCGCCGTTTCCAAATATTGGACTTGCGCGGTGAGAGCAGCAAGCCGGTCCTCTTGAAGCTGCTGCGGTGGTGTTGCAGGACGTCGGCTAGGGGAGCTGAGGGGCGAACCGCCAACGGATTAGTCCCTTGACGCTGCCCCCCAGCATGACTGGTGGAGACCTTTCGCGCACGGGTCGTCACCATTACTTGAGAGCTCGAGGAAAGAGAAGTTATCGCTGACATGTTCGAAGCTTTTCTTTTCTTCACCCCCTTCATGGCGCGCCAATCTGTTGACGCCGAGTCACCTTCCTTGAACGCCAGGAAAACGGAGGTCCTCCTTGCTGGACTCCTACAAGAAAAGTCCCCGGAGACCGGATGTTCTGGTGGGACCCTCCGACGCTCAAGTCAGTCACTCGTGAACAGACAAGAGTTAGCTAGCAGAAGAAAGCTAGAGAGTTGGGGTTTAGAGAGTATCCTTCCCTCGTTGTAAGTGTGAGCTTTTATACTGTTCCAAGATCTCCCTCTCTCATGCTTCCAGAAGATTCATGATTTGGAAGTACTATTATCCGATAACGGACAAAAGGGCAAGGTTGATAATGACAGGTCGTGGGCATGTCAGAGGTGCCCTGCCTTATTTGCCACCTGCCAATACGGTATCATGCGTGTCGGGTGGCTATGGTTGCACCAGGCGCACGCCGTTATGAGGTATGGCCATATACAGCCACAAGCAAGCGGTGGACGTACTCCGTAATGGGATATGGCCATACGTAGTTGCAGATGAGTGAGGGACCACATGCCGTAACGGGGTATGGCCATGCACTGTTACGGGTGCGTGGTGGGCCATACGTCTTAATGGGGCATGGCGATGCACTATAGCAGACGAGTAGTGGGCCACGTGGGTGTGCCAGGTGGCTCATAGCTATAAGTTGGCCTCGGAGGTTGGCTTCGAGGTTGGCTCGGAGGTGGGCCTCGAGGTTGGCCTCGGAGGTTGGGCCTCGGAGGCCGAAGCGGGACGCCGTTAGTCTCCTTTACCGTTAACCCTGACGGTGCTGGGTCAACCATATCATATATGTATATATATATATATATATATATATATATATATATATATATATATATATATATATATATATATATATATATATATATATATATATGTATGTATGTATGTATATGTGTGTGTATATATATATATATATATATGTATATGTGTATATATATATATTACATTATATTTTAAAAAACTTAATTTTTAATAATAAACTCAAATTACTTATCATATAAGATGGCTATGAACATAATATTTATTAAGTAGAGAATTAAATGTCAAATACTTAAGAAGTTGGAACTTTTATTTTTATGAAAATAAGAAAATGTGATAGGTCATTTTGATCAATGGCTCCAACACAGGATTTGTTCTCCATTATGTTCTGCAATTTTACTGCATAGCATATCACTACAATAAATTTACGGTATAGCGATGCTAAACTGGGGGTGGAGACGAAAAATTCAGACGCTTTTAAAAAGCATCGGGAAGGCATGGGGCCATGCCGACGCTTGAAAACTGGGGTGAAAATGGGAAATTCTGACGCTTTTAAAAAGCATCGGAAAGGCGTGGGGTTGTGCCAACGCTTAAAAGCATCGACAGGCTGATGTCTTTATTTAAGCTACCGAAGCTGCAGAGCTTCCGATGCTTACCTTTAGTGTCGAAAAATCGAGTTGGATACAGTATCTGTCGACGCTAATAAGCATCGTGATCTGCCGACTCGGCTAATAAGCGTCGGCAGCTGACGATGCTATTTAAAAGCATCGGCAGTTTGCAGGATCTCACGAGAAAAAAGGATCGAAAAACCCTACTTTTGCTGTAGTGATAGTTCTCAAAGAACGTGTAGATCGTTTTCTATAAAATTCGAGTCAAACATAACAAAGAGCATGAAGAAATATATATCGCCTCTATTACCCGGCTAATCAGGTATGGAGCACATACATACATTCATAAGGTTATAGGTATTTATATGATATGTACATATTCTATCCTACAATTAAATTTGATATCATATCTTATGAGGGCCAACAATATCATATTTTTAACATTATATCTCAAACATATCATATCATGTCTCTAACATCTTATGTTTCTAAAAATAAGCGTGATATTATATTTCTAACATCTTTCTTCAAACTTAAGATCATAACAAAATAATCAGCTCGGCTTTGAAAAGTACATTATAGAAGTGTCCAAATAAATGAGCCTTGGTAAAAAGATCGGCACTCTGATCAATGGAGATAACCAACATAAGGCATATGATATGATAAATAACATGCTAATGCACAAAGTGATTGCCAATTTTAATATATTTAATGCATTCATAAAAAATATCATTGTGTACTATTTGAATAGTTCTCTAATTACTAGTAAACGATCACTGTAGTTGAACGTGTAATTGCCATGTCTTGTTACATAGTCAGACAAGCAGATTTTTGCAAACAACCAAGGTATTATCATAGGGATTATAAAAGAAGCCAAATTGCTTAATAGTAAAACTAGGTTTGGCAAATCTTATTAGATGGATGAATATAATTAGAGGAGACTATGTATACCTTCTCTAAAAGATCATCATTAAGAAAGGCATTCTTGACAACCATTTAAAACATATTCCAGTGTCTTACCTCTACAACTGCAAAAGTTACGAACAAAGATAAGATGGACCATTGGAGGAAAAGTCTCTTCATAGTCAATCATATACTCTTAAGTAAATCCTTTTGCTCCAAGTTAGGCTTTCTAGCATTCTATGGACCTATCTAATTATGTCTTGATCTGACACACTCATTTGCAATCTACTACAGACTTTTCAAGAGATATAGTTAACCATATCCTGAGCACAAGTTTTGTCAAATGCATGCTATTGTTTTGCCATTACCTGCTGCCAAAGAGGGTTAGTAGGGGTGCAATTTGGGTTGGGTTCAACTCAAACCCAGCCTGCCAAACCCGATTTGCAATAGTATTTGAACTCATGTTTGTCCAACCTAAATCCGAACACTACAAGAAAATACTGAAATAGCGACGCAAATTTAGCGACGCATCGTTGCGTCGCTAAATTGCGACCAAATTACGACGCCTCCGCGATAACAAAATATTGCGATGCAATTAGCGACGCATTAGCGACTCAATAAATAAAAAATAAAAAAATTAATTTTTTAATTTAGCGACGCAAGTAATGCGTCGCAATATTTTTAAATGTAGTTTTTATAAATAGAATTATGAAATATAAATATTGCGACACAACTCAATGCGTCGCAATGTTTTTTAAAAAATTAATTATGTTAAATAACGACGCAATAAACCAAAAAATTAAAAAAATTATTTTTAATTTAGCGACGCACTAATTGCGTCGCAATTATATTAAATAAATTAAAATTTATAAAATATAATTATGAAATAGAAATATTGCAACGCAACTCAGTGCGTCGCAATATTTTTAAAAAATTTAATTATGTTAAATAGCGACGCAATAAAATAGTAAATTAATAAAAATAAATTTTAATTTAGCGATGCATCGTAATATTTTAAAAATTTAATTATGTTAATTAGCGATGCAATAAAATAGTAAATTAATAAAAATAATTTTTAATTTAGCGATGCAAGTATTGCATCACAATGTTTTTAAAAAAATTAAATTTTATAAAAATATTAAATATAATTATGAAATAAAAATATTACGACGCAACACAGTGTGTCGCATTGTTTTAAAAAAATTAATTATGTTAAATAGCGACGCAATAGCGATGCAATAAAATAGTAAATTAATAAAAATAATTTTTAATTTAGTGATGCAAGTATTGCATCGCAATGTTTTTTAAAAAATTAAATTTTATAAAAATATTAAAAATAATTATGAAATAAAAATATTGCGATGCAACTCAGTGCGTCGCAATATTTTAAAAAAAATTAATTATGTTAAATAGCGATGCAAAAAAATAGTAAATTAATAAAAATAATTTTTATGTAGCGACGCCAGTATTGCGTTGCAATGTTTTAAAAAAATTAAATTTTATAAAAATATAATTAAAAGATAAAAATAAAAAATAAAACATTGCAACGCAACGAAATGCATCGCAATTATTTTAAAAAAATTAATTTTGGTACATGCGTCGGATCGGTCATCGCCGACCGGAATCGATCATGGCTTCGATCGATCGCAACCGTTGGATCGTCGCCGATCGGATCAATCGCGACAGTCCGAGATGGTTCATCGCCGACCGGGATCGATCAGGGCTTGGATCGATCGCAACCGTCGGATCGTCGGTGATCGGACCGATCGCAACGGTTCGAGATCGGTCGTGGCCGATCAGGATCAGGGCTTGGATCGATCGCAACCGTCGGATTGTCGGTGGTCGAACCGATGGCCGCGGTCCAAGATCGATCGTGGCCGATTGGGATAGGGCTTGGATCGATCGCAACCATAGGATCATCGGCGATCGGACCGATCGCCGCGGTCCCAGATTGGTGTGGCCGATCGGGATCAAGGCTTGCATCGATCGCAACCGTCGGATTGTTAGCGATCAGACCGATCACCGCAGTCCGAGATTGGTCGTGGCCGATCGGGATCAGGGCTCGGATCGATCGCAACCGTCGGATCATCGGTGATCAGACCGATCGCCGCGATAAGATCAGTCGTGGCCGATCGGGATCAGGGCTTGAATCGATCGCAACCGTGAATCGTCGGCGATCGGACCGATCGCCGCGGTCCGAGATCGGTCGTGGCCAATCGGGATCAGAGCTTGGATCGATCGCAATCGTCGGATCGTCGGCGATCGGACCGATCGCTGCGGTCCGAGATCGGTCGTGGCCGATCGGGATCAGGGCTTGGATCGATCGCAACTGTCGGATCGTCGGTGATCGGACCGATCGCCGTGGTCCGAGATCGGTCATGGCCGATCGGGATCAGGGCTTGGATTGATCGCAACCGTCGGATAGTCGGCGATCGGACTGATCGCCGCGGTCCGAGATCGGTCGTGGCCGATCGGGATCAGGGCTTCGATCGATCTCAACTGTCGGACCGTCGATGATCGGACCGATCACCGTGGTCCGAGATCGGTCATGGCCGATCGGGATTAGGGCTTGGATCGATCGCAACCGTCGTATCGTCGGCGATTGGACCGATCGCCGTGGTCCGAGATCGGTCGTGGCCGATCGGGATCAGGGCTTGGATCAATCGCAACTGTCAGATCGTCGGCGATCAGACCGATCGCCACAGTCCGAGATCGGTCGTGGCCGATCGGGATCAGGGCTTGGATCGATCGCAACCGTCGAATCGTCGGCGATCAGACCGATCGCCGCGGTCTGAGATCGGTCATGGCCGATCGGGATCAGGGCTTGGATCGATCGCAACTGTCAGATCGTCGGCGATCGGACCGATCGCTGCGGTCCAAGATCGGTCATGGCCGATCGGGATCAGGGCTTGGATCGATCGCAACCATCGGATCATCGGCGATCGGACCGATCGCCGCAGTCCGTGATCGGTCATGGCCGATCAGGATCAGGGCTTAAATCGATCGCAACCATCAGATCGTCGGTGATCGAACCGATCACCGTGGTCCGAGATCAGTCATGGCCGATCGGGATGAGGGCTTGGATCGATCGCAACCGTCGGATCATCGGTGATCGGAATGATCGCAATAGTTCGAGATCGGTCGTGGCTGATCGGATCAGGGCTTGGATCGATCGCAACCGTCGGATCGTCGGCGGTCGGACCGATCGCCGTGGTCCGAGATCGGTCATGGCCGATCGAGATCAGGGTTTGGATCGATCGCAACCGTAGGATTGTCAGCGATCGGACCGATCACCGCGGTCCGAGATCGGTCATGGCCGATCGGGATCAGGGCTTGCATCGATCGCAACTATTGGATCATCGGCGATCAGACCGATCGCCGCGGTCCGAGATCGGTCGTGGCTGATCGGGATCAGGGCTTAGATCGATCGCAACCATTGGATCGTCGGCGGTCGGACCGATCGCCGCGGTCCAAGATCGGTCGTGGCCGATCGGGATCAGGGCTTGGATCGATCGCAACCGTAGGATTGTCAGCAATCGGACCGATCGCTGCGGTCCGAGATCGTCATGGCCGATCGGGATCAGGGCTTGCATCGATCGCAACCGTCGGATCATCGCAATCGGACCGATTGCCGGTCCTAGATTGGTCATGGCCGATCGGGATCAGGGCTTGGATCGATCCCAACCATCGGATCGTCATCGATCGGACCGATCGTCGCGGTCCAAGATCGATCGTGGCCGATCGGGATCGATCAGGGCTTCGATCGATCGCAACCGTCGGATCGTCGGCGATCGGACCGATCTCCACGTTCTGAGATCGGTCGTGGCCGATCGGGATTAGGGCTTGGATCGATCGCAATCGTCGAATCGTCGGCGATCGGACCGATCACCGCGGTCCAAGATCGGTCGTGGCCGATCGGGATTAGGGCTTGGATCGATCGCAATCGTCGATCGTCGGCGATCCGAACGATTGCCGCGGTCCGAGATCGGTCGTGGCTGATCGGGATCAAGGCTTGGATCAATCGCAATCGTCGGATCATCGGTGATCGGACCGATCGCCGCGGTCCGAAATCGGTCGTGGCCAATCGGGATCAGGGCTTGGATCGATCGCAACTATCGGATCGTCGGCGATCGGACCGATCGCTGCGGTCCGAGATCGGTCATGGCCGATCGGGATTAGGACTTGGATCGATCGCAACCGTCGGATAGTCGGCGATCGGACCAATCGCCGTAGTCCTAGATCGCAATAAAAAAACATTTAGAAAAATAAATATAATAAAAAATTTAAAAAAACATTGCGACGCAATATATGCATCGCAATTATTTTTAGAAAATATAATTTTTATCAGTTATAATTATTAAAAAAATATTGCGACGCATTAGCGACTCAATTTTCTAGAAAATAAAAATAATTTTTCTAGAGAAAACCAGTTTTAATATTACGACGCATATATTGCGTCGCAATATTTTTTTAGAAAAATAAATATAATAAAAAAATTAAAAAAATATTGCGATGCAATATATGCATCGCAATTATTTTTAGAAAATATAATTTTCTTCAAATATAATTATCAAATAAAAATATTGCGATGCATTAGCGACGCATTTTTACAAAAAATAAAAATAATTTTTCGCCGGACATTGGCGCCAAATTAGCGACGCAATTTGTTGTGTCACTAAGTTTTGCATAAAATAATAAAAAAGGTAAATTAGCGATGGATTAGCGGCGCGTTCTTGCATCACTAATCCATATTATGTTCAAAAAAAATAGCGAGTGATTAGCGACGCAAATTTGCGTTGCTAATCATTACTATATAACCTCTGTCGCGCCCCCCCCCCCCGCTTCTCTTCTTCTTCCTCTTCTTACCCTAACCGCTGTCGTCCGCTGCTCTGGCTCCCCCGTCCTCTCCCCGGCGGCAGCTCCCCCCACTCCGGTGGCGTCCCCTCTCGACCGAGGTAAGCCCCCCCTCCTCCTCATTTTTTTTAAAAAAAAACTAGGTTCCGGCCACGGCCGGCCGTCTTCTTCGCCGCTGCCACGGTCCTGGCATGGGTCTCTCCTGCCACACTTCGGGCTCCATTTCGATTTAGGAGCACAGACGTCGTATGGTAAGAAAACATAAATAATTTAATTACTAATTTATTTATTTACAAATATTTGCATTAATATCAATTTTTTTTATTGTTATAGTCTGAGCAGGAGGGCGGAGATCCTGGTGAGTTTCGTCTATTCAAGGCGACACACACCAGGAGGGACGGTTCCTGGGTCGATACGCGATCACGGAAGGTTGCGGTAAGAAATTAGCTTAATGTATTATCTGTTTAATTTCTAAAATTTTATTTAGAGAAATTTATTGATTCATTTATTGTTGATTTTATAATTCAAAAACACGAGTCGAGGAGCTTCGCTCCCAGGCATCGCAGGTCGACTCCACTGATGGGGAGACGCCCGTCGAACTCTCAGCAGAGGAGAGTCGACGTGTATTTTTGGAGGCTGTTGGTGCCCAGCCGCAAGACCGCAGGGTCTATGGTCTGGGCACTAGAGCTTCTGCATATTTTTCCCATCAGGCCTCTAGCTCGCGATATTCTGGTAATATTCCTGCCAAGCATTTAGACGACATTCGGAGATCTATTACGGAGGAGGTTCGGTAGGAGGTCGAGCACGAGTTCGAGCAGTGTATGCGAGGCCATCAGCAGGAGTTTGCAGACGTGCGAGATCAGATGCGTCAGTTGCAGGATCTGGTTAGCCGCATATCGCAGGGTTTCCAGCCTTCACGTGATCGCTCGGATTCTTGATGTATTTTTTTTTACTTTTTATATTTTGTACATGAAAACTTCAAAATTTTAATCTATTAATTATTTTTAGAAATTAAATGATTATTGTTTGGATCAATATGAGTGAAGAATGTTTCAATCAATATTTAAATGTAACAAAATTGTATTAACCGTTTTAATTTTTAATATTTATTTTTTAAAAAAAATTAATTAGCGGCGCATTAGCGACTGAAATTGCATCACTAATATATCTAAAAATATTATTATTAAATATTGCGATGCAATAACCTGGCGTCGCAATATTTTAAAAAAATTAATTAGCAATGCATTAGAGACTCAAATTGCATCGTAATATATCTAAAATATTATTATTAAATATTATGATGCAATGACCTGACGTCGTAATATTTTAAAAAAATTTAATTAGCGACGCATTAGCAACTCAAATTACGTCGCTACTATATCTAAAATATTATTATTAAATATTGCGATGCAACTAAATGCATCGCAATATTGTGACGCAATTGAATGCGTCGCAATATTTAATAATAATATTAAAATTAAAAATTAGTTTTAAATTAGCGACACATTTAGGATGCATCGCAATATTGTGACGCATTGGTGCATCGCAGAGAGTCGCTGTGAAGCGACGCAATTGCGACAAATTGAGATTGCGATGATCATCTGAGCGATGCCATCATTGCGTCGCTATTGCGTCGCAATAGCATGTTTAGCGACGCATTAGCGACGCATTTGGGCGTCGCTATATTTTTGTTCTCTTATAGTGGAAGGATCCATATTTAACCCAAACCGATTTGCAATTGACCCAGTCTCAGGTTACGGTCAATTCAAACCCGAGGTAACCTGCAACACATCCAAAAGCCCTCTCTCTTCCTGTCCCGAAACCCGAGGTAACCCTCGACCCCTTTCCATCTCTCTCTCCCCTCTTCCGAAAGCCATCGCCTTTGATCCCTTTCGCCACCGTCTCTGCCTCGCCAGCCCATCTCGAGACCACTTCCTTGGCAATCAACCACAAGCTCGTCGTCTCTGGTTGCAGCCAGCTCTCCAGCCACGTCCAGATTAGCGGCTCCAAGAACTTTGCCCTAGCCATCCTCGATGGAGCCCTTTGCTACGTCGTCGGGCCCACGATGGTCTGGGGTGTGCCAGATTTGTCCGGCACCCGAACTATGGCCATAGTGCTCCAGTCTATGGGGGCGCGGGTGGAGAAAGTAGGCAGCGGGGAGGTGGTGGTGGACGCGAGCGGTATTAGCTCCGTCGAGCCATCGTCGGACGATGTGGGAAGGATCCAAGCAGTGTTCTTCATACTGGGTCCGCTGATGACAAGGATCGTGGAGGCCGAGGTTGCGTTACTGGAAGGGTGCAAGATTGGGCCGCGACCCATTGATCTCTACCTTCGGGGCCTCTTGGCTCTTGGGGCTGTTGCTGAATTGAGTTGATTGATCTCTACCTTCGGGGCCTCTTGGCTCTTGGGATTGTTGTTGAATTGAATTGTGTATATTGGAACTCTATTGATTTGTTTGAATTAAAATTATTTCAAAGTTATGATTTTTATAGCTTATATTTTTAGTTGTTTTGATGCAAAATCCTAAATTTTTTGGATTGATAAAAAAAAACACATCATATTTATTTTTTTCTTTTTCCTATCAATCCGAACCCAATTTTTAAAAATAGGGTTAAAGTTAGGGTCAAAGGAAACCCAAGTTTCATGAGCCCGAGTTGCACCTCTAAGGGTTACTACTAGCATTTTTGATATATTTGAAGCTCATATAAGAAAACAATAGCAAAATAACAATGAAAATCATGAAGATGAATTGATGATAGGCTTACTTGAGTGGAATGATGTAAGGGTGGGAAGAAGTAACTGGAGATGATGCGGGATCCTTAGGTGGAGCAAATATATCAAGATAAAGTGCAAGGAGGTTACCAAAAGAACCTACATCAAGGTCACTAGGGAAAAATTCTATCAATTCAACGGATGAGGACTTATTAGTAGGTTTTGTAGTGACATCATCAAGAAACAACTCAACGGATGGATTAGTAAAGAATGGGAGCTAAGAGTAGACAATTGAAATCCAAACGAGATGAAAACGTCTTATGCCCTACTACTAAGATAAAACAAAAGAGAGAAGGAATACATATTTTCTCTATTACCCAATTGATCATGTACATGAGTATGTATAGATTACAGATACCTATATATGATAAGTAAACATCTTGCCCTACAATCACATCTGAAAATCAAGCTTTATATCATGTCCTACAATTATACATGATCAACCATATCATATCCCTAATATATATCTCTAACATATCATATCACTGACATTATATCATATCTTCAAAATAGAGCTTGTTAACATATCTCTAACATCTATTCTATTTTATCATATGAACTCTGGTGGGACCATCCTAGATTGCCTGTGTGTCCACTCTTGACCTGACGTACGGCACCCTAATATATGCATAAGCAAGGTGGAACCATTTATGAGATGCTTAGATTGCCCATATTTGTCCACTCTGACCTAATGGCACACTTATATATACATTAGTAGCTATAAAGTTTTCCTTCGTCTCTCCACCTCTTATTTTTTTTTTTGGTACAAACGGGCGATCACACTAGTCTAGTGCGAATCAGCCCAGATAGATCTGAGTACAATATTAGCTGCAATAGAGAAGGGCATAGATCCCCCGGCTGCCAAAACCTTGATCCAGCATGCTGCGCCACAAAAGTAGCTACCCAATCCGCCGCCGAATTTGCTTCACGGTAGATATGGCGGATCTGGGCACCTTCCACCTCCCGCAGAATAGACCAAATATCTCCAAGGATCGGATTACTAAAACCCGGAGGGCAATTCTCCTTCTTCAGAAAGAAATGACCGCCGAAGAATCACCCTCAATGAAGAGCCTCTGAGCCTGAAGATACCGGACAGCATAAGAAATACCTGCCCAGGCCGCATAAAGCTCGGTCATGGGGACAGAAGAGTCGAGAGTTCCAAAACCTCCCGCAGCCAATAAATCACATGAGGACCTCGGATGATAAAACCAGAACCAGCAGCTCTACCACGGACACTCCCGTCAAAATTGATTTTGACAAACCCTGGAGGAGGGGGCTCCTAGGAGATACAAACCGTATACCGGCTCGCTGCCAAAGCAGCAGGAGAACCCCAGAGGCCAGAGTTGTCAGGACCAATATGGGGGCAGTCCGCTGTCAACAATCTAATCTTCCTCATAATCATATGAGGAGAAATAGTATCATTAGAGAAAATGAGCTGGTTCCTGGACAACCATATCTGATAAGCCGTGAAAGCCCAAAGACCTTTCTTCTGTTGAGGACCCCTCCGAAGATCAAGAAGGAAGGAGGAGCGCAAGGAACCCGAGTCATCCTGTCTAAATGAATAGCCGATCATATACCAGATTCCTCTAGCTCTGGGGCAGGTGAAAATAGCATGATCTAACGATTCCTCCTCCATACTACATAAAGGACAGGTTGGCTAGATAGCAAGACCCCTTGGGAGAGAAGGCCACAGGTTGGGAGATAGTCCCACAGAAGCTTCCAAATAAAAAGCTGAACCCTGGGAATGATTGGCAGCCTCCAAATCCATGCAGCATCCTCCGACCGCTGGGGCTGGGGCCTGAACAACTTCATCAGATCCCTAGAGGGGGCCTTAGAGAGACAGGATCTTTGCCATAGCCTGGAATCAGATAATCGGCCAGGAGTAAGGGGTATTGAGAGAATCCGACGTGATAGATCTATACCAAAGAATCTCATCACCGAAGGGACATGCCAGGCAGGGGATCAGAGGAAATCAAATCCTTCACCTTGAAACTGACAGGAGCATCAATGCTAATAAAATGGGCCACCAAGAAAGCGGAAGGTCAGAAATCCAGGTATCATGAATAACATCAATCGAATATCCATCACCAATCATCCACGAAACATGATCCGAGATAGCCTGACCATACCGACAAACCTCCTTCCAAAAGGAGGAACATCCCCGAGGCGGAGAAATATACAAGACTGACGACCAGTCACCATACCTCGCTCGCATCAGAGAGCTCCACAAGCAATGCGGCTCGAGAAGGAATCTCGAAGCATGTCTGGCCAGAAGGGTATAATGTCTAACGATCAAGGACTGGATCCCGAGACCGCCCTCACTGATAGGCAGATAGATACTGTCCCAGGATAGAAGGTGAATACCATGACCTTCGTGCATAGAAGCCCACATAAAATCACAAAATATCACTCAATCCTCCTCAAACAAGTAATCGGAATGACAGCATTCGATAGAAGATACAAGGGAATGGAAGACAGAACCGAACGAATAATGATAATCCTCGCCATCATCGAAAGGCCTGTGACCTGCCATCCCTCAATGCACTGGCGAACACGCCTCTCAATCTCAGCATAATCAGAACAACGAGGCCGTCTCCCCGTAATAGGG
Organism: Calamus simplicifolius; assembly: GCA_900491605.1. Taxonomy (NCBI): domain Eukaryota; kingdom Viridiplantae; phylum Streptophyta; class Magnoliopsida; order Arecales; family Arecaceae; genus Calamus; species Calamus simplicifolius. Next base: position 2,348,591 of record UESW01003834.1, on the reverse strand, counting down.
ATCCCCAAATACATCAGTCTATCAGTCTGAGAAGAATACCTGACAGATTTATAATGGCTTCCCTGGTTTTTCTAGATGTCTTCGGGCTAAAACAAATGGAGGACTTGAGGAGATTAACCTTCTGGCCCGAAACCTGACAGTACTACTGAATAATTGAGTGAAACGAAGCCGCATTAGCAATAGAAGCCTGCCCCAGAATGATACAATCATCCGCAAAAAGAAGATGAGAAACAAGGGGGCCCCCCGACCCGGTCATAAATGGGACAATCCGCCTATCTAGCTGAGCCTGACATAAAGCACGGGAAAGGTCATCAGCTGCCAGAATAAACAGAAGAGGAGATAACGGACATCCCTACCGGAGTCCCACAATAGAGCGAAAGAACTCAGTCGGGCTCCCATTGACGATCAGCGAAAAGGAAGGCCTTTGAATACAGGCCATAATCCATTCTATAAATAAGCCATCAAACCCAAAATCCAGAAGAGAGTTCTGCAAGAAGACCCAACTCAGTCTATCATAAGCACGCTCCATATCAAGCTTCACAGCCATAAGACAACGACTGGCCGGAGCTCTCTGAAGATCATGCATAAATTCCTGAGCTATATGAACATTGTCTGAAATAGAACGCCCTCTAACAAAAGCCTCCTGTTCGACAGAAATGAGACGAGGGATCACTAAACAAAGGCGGCGGGCTAAAAGACGGGCACAAACCTTATAGAGGGTAGTACACAGACTAATGGGCCGAAAGTGCTGTGGGAGAGAAGCATCAATACGCTTGGGCACCAAAGTAATGAAGGTCTGGTTCCACTCTGAAGGAATGTGACGAGCTTGGAAAATATCCTGAATGGCCTGAGCCACCTCCTGCCCAACAATATCCCAGCAGTGTCGATAAAAGAAGGGCGGAAAACCATCAGGGCCAAGGGCCTTATCCGGACCAAGCTCCCAAAGGGCCAACCTAATTTCCTCCTCAGCAATCGGCCTAACAAGCATATTATTATCCATGGAAGAAACCTTCCTAGAAGCCGGAACATTAACAACTGGGCCCCCGTCACCAGTAGACTCTGCCCATCTGGACTGAAAAAAGTGGAGAAGTATGTCCCTGATAGAGTGGATGTCCTCCTGAGTGTGCCCGTCATCATCAACTAACCTTCGAATCCTGTTAGCCGCACGCCGCTTCAGAGTAGCCTGATGAAAGAATCTAGTGTTACGATCCCCATCACAAATCCACTGAAACCTGGACCTCTACCACCAGTACACCTCCTGTTGCTGCAGAAGGGAGTGATGACGAGCAAGCAGATCCCTAAGAGAGGAGAGGTCTGAATCCACCAAAAAACCTTCCTGATCCTCCTTAGCCTGCAAAATGCTAATATCATCTTTAACCTTTTCAACTTGTCTGACCAGATCCCCCACCTCCAGCCTATTCCATCTGGACAGCCTACGTCTCACCATCTTAAGATGATGCGATAACCGATAAACAGCATCACCCCTAACAGGAATATGCCAAATCTGAGCAATGATAGAACGAGCAGCATAATGATCAGTCCAAAACTTCTCAAATCTGAACTGTTTGTGAAGGAGCTGATTATTCTCAGTGGAAATCAAAATGGGGCAGTGGTCAGATGCAATCCTAGGGAGGTGACTAACGAAAACCGCAGGGAACCTTTGAAGCCACTGAGCCGAAGCCATAGCTCTGTCAAGCCTCTCCCAACGCAAGCAGTTCCCTGACGATTGTTGCACCAAGTGAATTAGGGACCAGAAAACCCCAAATCCATCAGCCCAGAAGAACCAATAAAGGATCTGAATTCAGTAATATCAGCTAAGGCAGTAACCGGTCTTCCCCCCCGTTTTTCATTAGCCTCAGAAATGCAGTTGAAATCCCCTGCAATAATAGACGGAATACCTTGTGCAAGGAGAGCAAGCAGTTCAGACCAAAGAACCCTTCTCTCCCGATAATCCATACTAGCGTAGACGGCCGATAGAAGCCATGGGTCAGAAGCCCCCTCAGAGATCATAAGACCAATCTACTGGTTACAATGATGGAAAGCATCAATCGTAGCAACAGAGGCTCGCCAAATAGCTAACATTCCCCCCGACAACCCTACAGCCTCCACCGCATAGGAGGACCAAGAACGGGCAATCTGCCTACGGACTCGAGCAAGACTATCACCCGATAGCCTGGTTTCCAAGAGGACACAATATCAAATTTATGTAACTGCAATAATCTACTAAACGAGGATCGAAATGAAGGCTTTCAAGCTCCTCTAACATTCCAGAGAAGAATCTTCATTTTCAAACAGAAGGAGGCTGGGACCCATCCTGGTCCTCCATCATAAAGCTATCAGCAAGACCCCCATTCAATATGGAGCCTTCATCAGACATAGGTAAAGGACAGGCCGGCTGACCTTCCAAACCACAACTAGACTCAGCAGAATGGGAAGGCTGCACCAAAGATGCGGACCCTTGACCGAGACCCTCAATAATTCCCGCAGCTTTCTCCGAGGAAAATCCAGCTGACTTAGCTGATTGGGTCCTAACCAGCTCCTGAACGTCTTCCTGGCTACATGGAGACAAACCCAACTGAATTGGAGAAGAGCTGATCAGCCTCCCTTCTTTGCAAGTGTGAACCTTCCCTTTTCCTTTCCGCTTCTCCACTTTGGAAATAGATCTCGGGGCCATTGAAACCTCCGGTCTAGCTCGCTTGACAGGGCCTGGAAAAGCATCCCGACTATCCTGAAAACCTTCTGCATCCGCAGCTAATACAAGGGAGGCAAAGGGGTTCTTGGACACCTCAGGAAAGTTCAGATCAGTCCCCTGAGAGCCACCCTTCTCAGCAAAGTTTAGATTAACAGCTAGGGTCCCAGAACCGGCACGCCCCAGAACCGGCACGACCTCTTTCCCTTTTGATTTCATCTCCAGGACCCCCTCAGAGTGGCTCAAGCCTGCACCTGGATCGATTACCACCTTCCTTGCCGACGAAGACCTCCGGCGAGCCAGTTTCACCGGAGATACCCAACCACCTACCTAACCTTCACAACCCAATCGAGTCCCTGGCATCTCCATCTTGGAATCGGAGGAAGGACCAGTAGCAGCCGATGAGGACTTAGACTGCACCAGCCCCTTGTCACCCATCAGCGGTCCAGAGGCCATCTTCCGTTGCCGAACTGCAATGAGCCATGGACCGAAAGCTTGGGTCGAAGCAGAGCAATCCCCAGCAGCCTTCTCCGAACTCGAACATAGACCTCCCAGATGCAGCGTACCGCAACTCATGCAGATTCCCTCTAAACTTTCATACACAAACGGCTGCCAAAAAGGATGATTCAGCCTTTGAACACGAACGCCTGGCCGAAGAGGGCGAGAGAGATCAACTCTGATGCAGACCCTGGCATACCCTCCTCTGTTTTTCACTAAGGTAGCAGAATCGGCTGAAACAAACCCTCCCGCTGGCTGCAGGATTACTCTGAGGAAACCTTCCTTCCAGAACTCCAAAGGTAAATTCGGCAGCCTAACCCAAACAAGAGCTGACTTGATTGAGTCCTCCGCCGGAGTAAACTCCGGCCTCCATGCCTCCGTCCCTATCACCTGGCCATTAACCACCCATGGCCGTTGCAGAACCATTTCACTGGCTTCCGGAGAATCAAAGCGAAACAAATGGCATCGAAATGCCAGATTGATAGGAACGATCTCTCCGGGAACACCAGCACGCCTGAATTCACGAATCAAGGCTTCAGCCGGGACCCATTTGTGGAAGGATCGGGCAATGACGGTCCTCTGCTGCCAGGCCGCCACCTCTTCTTCAAGCTCCGCCGCCGGCACCCTTACTACCTCCGGGAACGACTCCTCCAACCTCGCCACCACTGCCGGAGAGAGAAAAGACGAGATCCAATGAAACCCAGGCACCCCGACCCTCCTCCCGGGGATCCGGCCACCTGATGCCGAATCAGATGCCATCGGAAAGAGGGGAAAGCAGGGGATGAAAACCGGTAGAAGATGACCTAAATATGAAGCACCTCATTTTTGCTATATGTTTAAATCAAATTGTTTTTTTAAAAAAGTACATTCTCTAGTATCCTAAAACCTTATGCTAGGCGAATTATTTCCATCGACATATCCAAACAAAAGTGTAGAAACTTAGTTGGCACATAAAAGTATAACAGGTAAACACTAAATATAAATAAAATAATAATAATGAAAGATTAGAACAATATACACAATAGAATACTTTTTTTTTCTATAGATAATATGAAGCCAAATGAACTCTCTCAAGTTCTTCATTTTCTTCAATTAAAAAAACTTATTTCTAAATATTTCTTTCCTATTAAATGATAAAAAAGTTACATCTTCTGTCAGAAGCTAAAAATTAAATACTAATTATAAAATCTCCAGTTAAATATTAGAATTTATCTATTAAATTTAAGATTCAACTTAACTCGTATCCACATTAAATTCAAAATTATAATAATTATATAATATTGAAAAAATTATAATAAAATTAGAAATAATATCTTGATTAAACTATCACAAACAATGGGCTTGCAACAAGTCAAATGAATTTTAAAACAAAATCTTTGCTATATATCAAAATAAAACTCCATGCACTGGAAATGCATGACAAAAAATATGATAGCTTATTCTTCATAGGTGTCTTAAGATCACAAAATTCTCTTTCATGAATCTTATGACCTTTAAGAAATACATTTTCTTGTTCATCCTTTGCTCTCCCTGTTAGAGATCATGAGTATAGCATCCTTTTGAACACATTATTGTTCAACTAATAAGAGCTATCTTTGATCCTTTCATCTCAGATAAAAGGCTTTCTGAATGTGCTAAGAGGTTATTTGGTCAAAAAAATAAGAATAAAAAACTTTTTTATTCTTATTTTCTATATTTGATTAAAAGAGAGAGAAAAAATTATGTGTGAAGCCCACACATTTTTTCTTTCTTTCATCAAAAAATAGATACCATTAGAAAAGTGATATTTATTTTTCTATACTTTTTCTTTAAATTCTAATATATTTCATCATAGCCAATAATTATGATTACATATTAAACCCTATGATAAAGCCATATAATGAAAATTGTATTTAACCCTACGGCATGGGTCACAAAACAAAAACCACATATATTCTTTATGTAAAGGATATTAGTATAACAAGCCATTTGTACAAGCTCAATTAGAGTGGGCCTACATATCACAAAGCATAGTTTGATTGAAAACCCTAAAAATAGTTAGCATAAAGATTCAAGCTTGGGGCAATAACTCTCAAGATCAAGGCTTGCACAACTCTACAATGCACCCCACACTAGCAGGGGTTCAAGTAAACTCTAGAAAAGGGCATTGATGGTTTAGATCTAATCTAATTAAATTATAATTAATTAAAAAAAAGCTGAGAACTCCTTTACTTGTCAAAGGAGATGGCCGAATAGGTGGCCATTGTTGGGGTTGTTAGTCGGGCTGGCATCCCTGCTGCCGGTGATGCCGATACGATCTTTAAGGTAGTGTTTGAAATAGGGGATAAGAGGGGATATCCCGGGAATATCCCCTCTTATCCCCAAAAGCCATAACTATAAGGGATAGTTGGAAATAAAGTTAACCAATGGATAATCCATGGTTAACCATGGTTAACCATGGGATATCCCCTCAATTTATTCCTTAGAGAATGCAGGAATAGCTGGTTATCCCTCCAAATAAGAGTAAAAAAAAGTTATCCTATGGATTTACCTTTTGCATTTGATAGGATCAATGGAATAGCCAAGGAATATCCCTAGGAATAGCTAGGGGACAAACTCTATCCCATATACTTATCCATGGATAATATTTTTTCTATCAAACACTACCTAAATGACTAGTTGGCAATCTCCCATTGCTGAATGTGGCGGAGTTGGCCGTCGTTGATTACCAAAATGAAAATAGATCGAGGAAACCGAGGCTGATTTAACGTCTAAATTTTGGTGGCCATTGGCGGTCATCCAAAGCAATAATCACTGATAGAATGGAAGAATGGGGCACCCAGATAGGACTCTCAGTCGGCCACCTGACTAGGATTTCTTATGGGATACACATGTATAACCCCTTTCACTCATAACGGCTCGTACAATCCTTTCACGATCCTGAATCTCAATGGAGATATTTCCTTCGCCATGGATATGAAATGCAAATCCTGCCAATTTCGTAGTGGCTACCCAAGCCTAACAAATATTGCCAATTCTGCTATGCCACGCGGGGAGAAAATTTCGTTATTTCAGTTACGGCCATCCTGGCCTTGTAACGTATACTCTGGCATTCAATTATGTCGCGAGCTATGCTCTGACATTTAGTTACGCCCTGAACTTTCATAAATGAGTAAGAGGGATCTGGACTAGGTAGAAGATATATACACGCACATATGAAGCATCTCTCTAAGATTCAAGTTTTTTTTAAGCTTACTGTTGCTGCTCATAGCACTAACTTGAGCGTCAGAGTGTTTCCATCGAAATCTTCAGCCTAAGGATTTCTTGTAGGTTTCTGATTGAGCGAAGCCTATCGAAAGATCATTGACCAACTAAAGAAGGTGATTGGACACTCGTCGATGATCGAGAGGGTATCTTGGTGACAACATGTTCCTTCAAAGATATGCTAGTTCTTCCATCTCTCAGGCACAATTCTCCTTTTTCTTGTATCGAACGAGGGTTCCAAAGTGTTTAATAGAAGGGTAATGAGGCTTTGAATAAACCTCATCCACGCCTTCGTTGAGTCCGGGGAAGAAGATGCCCTTCATCCCTAAAGGACTCCGAATGAAACTCATCTCCTTCATTAATGTTCGCTCGCTTCGGAGTCCAAATAAGTTTCATTGGTTTGTTTTCTTCTTCATCTTTATTTGACTTGGTCTCGGCTGGCGGAATGGACTGAGCCTGGTTGAGTGGACCCATGTTGCACTTTATATTAAACGATTTCAGATTTCGTTGCAAAGTAATTAAATAACAATTCTATATCTAAGTCAAGTAGGGCTATATGCATCCATATTGAGCAATTATGCAAAGATTTTTAAACAAATCTTATTATTTGTATATATGCAAGCTAGTTTTTGTTGATTCATTTTCAATTTTTTTCATAATTTAATCTCATTCAATAAATTATATATTAGTAACATTGATCACCAACCATTGTTCATGCACAAGGCTACATCATTTTACTCTACACGGTATTTACCATGAAATTAAGAAGATTATAATGGAAGGAGAAGATTATATATTAAGAAACAAAGCATCTATGTTCATGAATTTCTATGGCAGGTAAGGCATGGCGATTGATCATGGAGATGCTTGCTACAATTGTCATTGTAATAAATATTTAGAGTGGATGTTTCAGAGTAGAGAATCTTTTTTTTGGTGAAATGTGTCAAAAGAATATCAAAGATAATCTTTCTTGGTATCAATAAGAAGCCAAATGTGCAACAGTGAAACAGCGTGAAAGCATGGCTCACTCAGAATAAACTTAAAAGCCACGGCTACAATAATGCATAAATCTCATACAAAAGACTAAGATTGTATAATTTGGACGACTGTTGGGTCAGTTATTGGAAAACAACGACCTTAGGGTCCAAACAGGATTAATTCTAGAAAAAGTTTTTATGCATCGTGAATAGTATAGGATGTATGCATTGTCCATGCGTCAAAAGCATTTTTATTTTTTTCGCATCGCATGCATGACCACATGTATACCACTAATCATTGTGTATAGTGTTAGATTTTTTAATCTAACATTGGGCTTATATGTAAAATAATTATGTGTTGCGGATTGTCAAATAAGGTTAAGCCCATTAAAAGTGATCAGCTAAGGTTTCAGTGATTTGGGCTCTAATGTATCTGATTAGGTGTGGCCCTTTAGAGACCTAAGGGGTTATTTCTATTTTTATGATAGGCTAAAATAGAAATAGCAAAAGATAATGATGAAATTATTATATATAGCAGTTATGGTCTCTGGATCGCAAGAATAGCCTAGAAAAAATTTTAAAGGGCTGCTCTGGAGAGAAATCAAGCAATATAGATTCAGGTATGCTTCTGTTTATCAATTATGAATTCTTGATGATTAAACATGAATGATTCTTGGGCCTTATGGTGATGGTCTTCACCAAAAGGTTCGGATCTAATTTTAACAATTGGTACAGAGTCCTATTCATGTTGAATCGTTGAGAAAATTTTTTTGTTATATGCATTGATATTCGTATTTGTACATATGACTTCTTTGGTTTTATTCAGTAACTGTGAGACTAAAATTCATTAGTTTACAATAAATTTTATTTTGATACCAATGATATTTTTAATATCTATAAATCTAGTTTTTAAATAAAAGTCATAGTGCATCAAAATAATTATGAATTTTGATGTCGAGAGATTTCGTTGCATCGTTAGTCTCATGCGTCCTCTTGTTTTAAGAAACAGATCCGATAACTTTTATCTGATAAGATAAAATTAAATTTTGATAAAATTAAATTTATATTTAATTTTAAATAAAAGAATTCATCGGCAATGCATTCAATTCATTGGAATTTTTTTTTCTGATTTTTTTTTTTTCTATGAAAGCATTGCCTTTGTTGGGAATCAGGTTATTTTTTTATGCAATAATTTTTTTTTTTTTTTGAGGTTTTCTGTTGGCTTTGAGTTCCACGATTTTTATGGATTCAGCAGAGAAAAGGGGCATTGCATGGAGTTAGCTCGGATATTGCTTTAAAAATCTGGCCGCTGATGTGGTAGTTGCGTAAAGTTCTCATATCCACTCTCGTTTGGAGAAGTCCAGATTTAGTCCCCTCAACTCGCTGGCCATTTTTACGTTGGATTCCCATGGAAATCAAAAGTCTAGATTTAGTCGATGGCCAGTTTTTCGCTGGATTCCCGTTGGAAATCTGGTGCTGGCCATCGTTGTTTTTTGAACGAATCCTCTTGTTGCCGGACTTGTGTGAAGAGATAACATTGTAGCATTTACCCTTTGTTTGAATGAAGAGAAAACTAGGAAGGAAAGAAAACTAAGAGGAAAAATAGGAAAGAAAATAAAATTTATCTTGTTTGGATGGAGAGAAAAATAGGGAGGAAAGAAAACTAGAGAGAAAAATAGAAGAAAAAAAGTGGTGGGCCCCACATAAAAGTTTTCTCTCCGAAACCGAAAAGATTTCAGGGAGAAAACTCAAAAGTGCTCTTTCATTTTTTTTTTTTTTTCATTTCAATATTAAATTTTCTTTCCTTCTACTTTTCTTTTCTCTCAATTTTTTTTCTTCCACTTTTTTCTTCATTCAAACAGAGCATTAATGCATGACATTTAATGCATGGCATTTTTTTTTTATTTAAAAAGGGCTTCATTGTTATCAATCTTCCAGCTTTTCCATGCCTCACATGCGATTGAGAAATAGATTTGGTTTCATAGGCGCCAGCGACATTGAGGAATCTGGCCGTTAGTTTTTATCACGGGGAAATCTTTAATTAAAATCAATCAACATGAAACTCTCCTCCACCGCTGGAAATAAGTTCCGCTAATGTGAGATTCCATCGAGGCGTTGGGATATGGCGATTGGAGTTCGTTTCATTGGAAAAATCCACTTGTCATGCAAGCTTGGGAATTTAGCCTATGGTATTCCAAATTTTGTGGGACTCTCTGTTGGCAATTTTTTTATGAACATTTAGTGTAAAGCATTAATTCATGAATTTTGGACCGGTTCATAGCCTCTGGCAACGTTTCGAGCTTTTATTAAAAATTATTATTTTTAATTTCGTAAGCATTAGTAACTTTCGTATGGTTTAATTGGTTCCATAAAGTAAAGCTTTGATAAATTATTTTTCTATTATAAAGATTGAGTTGGAACCATAAAATAATATCATTTTTAAAGAGGTTCAATCAAATTCAAATTAATGTTATTTTTTATGCCTAATAAATTTATCCAAAATTGAACTAATTGAAACAAGATATCACCAAAGTAACCTCTCTTGTGTAGATGGTTCATGAAGGATGTTGGATGATAGTATGTGTATGTTTCATGCGGGTATCAATCGGCCCAAAGGAAGGTTAATGCCTTGCCGAACTACACATATGTATGATGGTAAATACGTAATGATTATAAGGATTTACATGTGAGTAATAAGTCGATCAAAGATAGATTTATTATTTGACATGCATTATTGTTAGTGCTTGATCATTACAACAAGAGTACCACTAGCAGTTAATATTACTGTCCAAAGACTTGATATTAATGTTGCACGGGTATCTTAAGATGGGATTTACCATTAATTTGAATTTATTGATATTTGGTGTTAATTATTTATATGAGCATGTTATTTATGTATTACTTTTATTTTACAGCTAATGTTGCTAATATTTCTGCTAACCTTAATTCAGTATCGATCCTTAATGATAATAACTTCAAGGGCAGGGATAAAGGCAAGAAAATAAGGAATAAGGCTGCTAAGGGTCCAGCAAAGAAGAAACAAAATCAGGATAAAGACAGTTGTTTCTTCGGTAATAAGTCTGGACACATTAAGAAGGAATGTTCCAAATTTCATGCATGGCATGAAAGGAAAGGTACATTTCTTAATATGGTCTGTTCTGAAGTAAATATAGCTTTAGTACCTAGAAATACTTGGTGGTTAGATCTGATGCTACTACTAACATCAGTGTTTCAATGGAGGGTTGCCTAAGCTACCGAAGGCCAATTGATGCTGAAAGACGCATTTATATGGAAGATGGTAAGTCGGTATATGTGGAGGCAATTAGGCATTTTAGATTGTTATTAAGTTCTTTATTATTTGGATTTGAAAGACACTTTTGTAGTATCGTCATTTAGATGAAATTTGGTTTCTATTTCAGCTTTGGACAAATTAGGATATTGTTGTTCATTTGGAAATAGTCCGTTTAGTCTTTCATTAAATTCAAATATTATTAGAACTGATTCTCTTATGGTGTATGACAATCTATATTTGCTTGATACTATTGCTTCTTATAATGAAACCCTGAATATGGAATTAAGAGGTACTAAGCGTAAAATTTGCAATAAAAATTCAGGAACATTATGGCATAAGCGATTAGGTCACATCTCTAAAAATAGAGTTGAACGACTTGTGTCAGATGAAATTTTGGATTCTCTTAATTTTACAGACTTTAATGTCTGTGTTGATTGCATTAAGGGCAAACAGAGTAAAACAAAGAAATTGGGTGCATATAGAACTATGGAAGTCTTAGAGTTGATACATACGGACATTTGTAAACCATTTCCTATACCTTCTTGGAATGGTCAATAATTTTGTATCATTTATAGATGATTATTCAAGATATGCATACCTATTTCTTATTCATGAAAAGTCCCAAGTTTTGGACGTGTTCAAATCATTTAAAGCTGAAGTTGAGCTTCGGCTCAACAAAAGGATTAAAGGAGTCAGATCTGACCGTGGTGGTGAATATTACGGTAGATATGATGGATCAGGTGAACAACGTCTAGGACCATTTGCTAGATACCTAGAGGAGTATGGAATTGTCCCACAATATACCATGCCAGGATCACCTAGCATGAATGGTGTAGCTGAAAGACAAAATAGGACTCTTAAGGATATGGTAAGGAGTATGATTTATCATTCTACCATACCAGAGTCACTCTGGAGAGAGGCACTAAAGATAGCAGCCTACATTTTGAATAGAGTACCAACTAAAACAGCTATCAAAACACCTTATGAGCTTTGGATAGGACAGAAGCCTAGTCTAAAGCATTTTCATATTTGGGGATGTCCATCTGAGGCAAGACCTTATAGGCCACATGAAAAGAAATTGGACTCCAGAACAGTGAGTAGCTATTTTGTTGGTTATTCTGAGTGATCCAGGGGTTACAAGTTTTATGATCCCAAATCAAGGATAATTTTTGAGATGGGAACTACAACGTTCTTTGAGGATATTGAGTTTGGGGAGATAAATAAAGTTAGAGACTTTGTCTTTGAAGAGGAATTAGAACCTACTACTCTTGTTGAAGAGCAGATAGTTCCTATTCCTATAATTGCTTTTGATAATGATCAAGTTGCAATTCCAAAACAACAAGAAATTATTGTTCAACCCTCAGAGGTACAAACTCAACAACCTCAAGAACAAGTGCCTTTGCGGCGATCCACTAGAGAAAGGAAGAATGCTATTCCAGATGATTATAGTATTTCTTCAGGAACATGAGGAAAATAATAGCGTGATGAAAGATAATTGATAAACGTATAAATAATTATCATTAAATCTATTTTTTTAATAATTTAACGTACCTATTATTATTTAATATTTTAATATTTTATATAATATTTTAGTAAAAATCTTATCAACATAAAAAGCTTGATTTTAAGAATTTAATGACGCAAATGGCACTCAAATCAGATTTAAGATGAGCCCGGAATTGATTTTTCATTGATTTATCTGTTTTAGCACGGATTTTAAAGTGAAGTCGGCAAACCAAGTGCCGACTTCATCGTCTTCTCAGCAGATTTCTGTTTCTCTCAGCCGATTCTTCTCCGATTCAAATTCCAACCATTTCTTCCACCAATTAAGGAATAAATTGGATAGGAAGTTATCAAATTGAATGAATTACATTCATCTTAAACGAATTTAAATTTATTCACGATTTATCCAGGATTTTCTCCGCGTCGTTTGTTGCTTCCGCATCCTCTGTTTTGGCAACGTCGCATCTTCACCGTGTCTTCACCGCGTCCGGGATTCTATAAATAGAAGTAGAGGGAAGAGGGAAGTCCGTCCAGCACGCTGCATCCGAGAGATTGGAGGGAGGGCGGTGTTCATCCGTGGTTCGTGGAGGCTTCGTTTGAAGCAGGAGACGATCGTGCCGTGAGAACAAGACTCCGTTCCAGCCAGCCGTGAGAGGAAGTCTCTGTTCCAGCCATGATCTGCATCCGTTCCAAGCCGTGAGGGAGAGATTTGTTCCGTTTCTTCATGAAGACTCTGTTCCGTCCGTGCTCAGAAGGCGTCCATGTTCTTCCTCTGTTCCAGATGATGTTCCGTGGCTTTGGAGGAGTTCCGCTGCCCCGTTTCTAACATCCGTGGAGGCTACTATTCCCAAGAGACTATGTTTATAGAGTCTCTGTCCATCCGTGGAGGCTGATCTGTTCGCGATTCAAGAGGCGCGAGGAGGAACAAAGACTTCATCCTATCTTTGGTTGGCGTAGAGAGAATTTATTGCTTTCTTAATGTCATGACTTTTTAGTTTATATGAAATAAAGTTTGTTTCATGTTTAATTTTATTGAATTATATTTAAGTGAAAATAATTTAGACTGATCTATTCTTAAAAGGGACGGGCCATGATCTACGGGTACGGATCGTGCTCTTATAAGATAGATCATATCTTGATTATTTTGCACTACTAATTATCTATTTAGTTAAATTTATAAATTTATTTCAAGATAATCGCTAAAGTCCTGTGGAATCGATCCCTTACTCTCGCTATTTTAATAGTAAAATTAAGGTATTTTAATCGTTGCGCTACGATACGCATCAGATTTTTGGCGCCGTTGCCGGGGACTTAAGTGTGTTATTTTGAAAAAAAATATAAAAATTAAAAATATAAAATAAAAAAAATTAGATTAATTTTTCTTAATTTTTGAATAGTTATTATCTCTTTATTTTATTTCCTTAATTGTTAGAATTTCTTATTTTCTTTTTAACATAAAAAATTTATAAAAATAAAATAAATATATAAACAAAACAATTATTTTATTTCTATGCTTAGATTGACTTAGGTGAATTTATTTTCTGCAAACTCAAAATTCTTCCATTGACATCTCATAATTTATTAGGAAATTAGAAACCTAATCACAAAAATCTAAAAAAAATAATTAGAATAATTTTGTTTGATAATTTCAAGAGTTGGACATATGTTTGTTGCATAGCATTTCATAATTAACTTTAAGGGCAAAACCCCTAATCAAGATAAGGTGGGGATTTCATCACCCTTCTTTAGCCCAAAACCACATCCTTCATTCTACATTAACCCAAACCTTTAACTCTAAAATTAATTAGACATATTCCCCTAAGGACTTCGAGCTCAATAGGACAAGGCGGTCTTGGAAATTAGGAGCCGTCTAGATCTAGGGTAAACCTAGAATAGAGAGTCTAATCTTTGCTAACTTGATTGCTAAGAATTATTAAACCCTAATTAAATTATTCATTCCTCTTAGTTCTAGGAATCGAATTGCAGAGTCCTTATCGTTGCAACCTAACCTTATACCCTTAGATCCTGAGATAGAAAGAACTATTAGAGCAAACAGACTCAGAATTATGGATCCTAATAACGAAAATAATCAACCACGACAGTTAAAAGAGTATTTCACTCCTTCAAGGTATACCTACTCTCCCTGCATTCAAGTGCCTCCAGTAGAGGCTGTCCAATATGAAATTAAGTCAAGTGTAATCCAAATGTTACCATCTTTCTATGGACTTACAAATGAGGATCCCTACAAACACTTAGATGAATTCTTGAAATTTGCTCAACTGTCAAGATTCAAAATTTCTCGATGATGCACTTAGGCTTAAGTTATTCCCTTTTTCCCTAAAAGATAAAGCCAAGTATTGGTTAAATTCATTAGACACTGTTATAATTTCAACTTGGGATCATCTTCAGAGAGAATTTCTTAAGAAATATTTTCCTATAGGAAAAACGAATCAAATTAGAAAAGCCATAACAAGTTTTTCCCAGACAGATGGAGAAATGTTCCATGAGACATGGGAGAGATTCAAAGAACTGATTAGAAAATGTCCACATCATGCTATACCCAAATGGCAACTGGTTCAGTGCTTTTATGATGGTTTATCAGAAAAGCATAGGCAAATGGTTGATGCTTCATGTGGTGGGACATTTATGTTAAAAAATGAACATGAGGCTTGGCAACTCTTTGAGACATTGAGTGAGAATTCATTACATCATATGTCAGTTGCTCGTCGAGACCCTCCCGTAGAACCTAAAAGAGGTGGAATATATGAAATAGGTCATTCTACAGATATCTATACTAAGGTAGATGAATTATCCCATAAACTTGATCGGATTCTACAAGTTGGAAACATCTCTTCCCCATCTACTCAATTACATGAGGTCTGCATAATTTGTTCGAGTCCAACCCATTCTATAGGTGAATGCCCAGCTGCATACCAATTTCTGAACTTGTTCAAGAGCAAGCCCACCAAGCCCAAACCCGATTAGCTCCTAGAACAGGAAATGATCCATTTTCAAATACTTACAATCCTGGCTGGCGAAATCATCCAAATTTTTCTTGGAAACCTCAACCTGTAGCCAATTCATCGATCAGACCTAATTATCAAGAAACCAATTTTAGAAACATGCCATATTCACAATATCCAAACATCCCACAACCTCCACCGAATAATCAGCCTACTTTTGAAGACAAAGTGTTACAAGCATTGAAAGGGCTAGAAATGAATACTCAAATCCTTCACTCCCACACACAATCTATTGCAAAACTAGAAACTCAGATAGGTCAATTAGCCACAGCATTCAGTAGAAGGGAGGAGGGTAAGTTACCTAGTCAGCCTATCGATAACCCGAAAGGACAATTCATGGCTGAAGGTTCCAATAGTCCTGACAAATTCAGAACATGCTAAATCAGTCATGACTCTCAGAAGTGGAAAAGCATTGAACCCACCTGAACCAACCCAGAAATTAGAAGTGGCTAAACCAGAAGAGAGAAGAAATGAAAAAGAAAAGGAATTCAATGATCAAGCAATCATACCTAAAGCCCCATTCCCTAGTGCTTTAGAATCTCCTTTGCCTTCAGATAAGAAGAATATAAAAATGAATGAGATGCTTGAGTTATTTAAGCAAGTCCAAATAAACTTACCTCTTCTCGATGCTATCAAGCAAGTTCCAGCTTATGCCAAATTTTTGAAGGATCTATGCACACAAAAACGGAAAGCCAAGACACAAATACCAAAAAAGATAC
The DNA here is from genome assembly GCA_900491605.1 of Calamus simplicifolius. Classification (NCBI taxonomy): domain Eukaryota; kingdom Viridiplantae; phylum Streptophyta; class Magnoliopsida; order Arecales; family Arecaceae; genus Calamus; species Calamus simplicifolius. The sequence continues at coordinate 2,332,647 of UESW01003834.1, read as the reverse complement.
ATTTGACTGAGCAAGTCAGCTCAGTTGTTCAGCAAATAACCCCACCCAAACTAAAAGATCCTGGTACCCCGATTATATCATGTGTCATAGGAAACTTCACAATCAAGAAAGCATTATTAGATTTGGGTGCGAGTGTAAACCTTCTCCCAAGTTCAGTGTATGAATTATTCGGATTTGGAGAGTTGAAACCCACGACAGTAACACTACAATTGGCAGATAGATCAGTCAAAGAACCTCATGGAATATTGGAAGATGTATTAGTAAAGGTGGATGAATTCTATTTTCCTGTCGACTTCCTTGTGTTAGATATGGAATCTAGCAGTAATCCTAACCAAATTCCCATCATCCTTGGAAGACCTTTTCTAGCTACTGCTAATGCATGCATAAATTGTAGAACAGGTGTGATGGATGTATCTTTTGGAAACAAGAAGATGAGATTAAATATTTTTAATGCTTCCCAAGGACCACCTGTGTATGATTTAAATGAAGTAAACATGATAGAGGAAGTAGTAGATAAGAAATTCCAAAGTTTGATTGATTCGGATCCTTTACAAACATGTCTTACACATTTTGGAATAGATGACTTTGATATTGATGAGTATACCAAAGAGATAAACATGTTATTAGAACCACCTAAGTTCGACACCATCCCTCCTTGGACTATAAAATATGAACCACTTCCAACTAAACCAAGTCCTTTAATACCATCCTTGGAAGAACCACCCCAACTAGAGTTGAAACCTCTTCCAGATGACTTAAAATATTCATTCCTTGGACCCAATGATACCCTTCCAGTAATCATTGCATCTACCCTAACCTCTGAGCAAGAAGATAAATTGGTAGATGTACTTAAAGAACATAAAGAGGCAATTGGATGGACAATAGCTGATATTAAGGGAATTGACCCTTCCGTTTGCATGCACCACATTCATAGTGAAATTGAAGCCAAACCACATAGAGACATGCAACGAAGGCTAAATCCAAACATGAGGGATGTTGTTAAGAAAGAAGTAGTAAAATGGCTTGATGCTGGTATTATTTATCCAATTTCAGATAGCCAATGGGTCAGTCCAATCCAAGTAGTACCTAAAAAATCGGGTATTACCGTGATTAAAAATGAAAAGGGCGAATCAATTCCTACTCGCACATCAACTAGTTGGAGAGTGTGTATAGATTATCGAAAGTTGAATGCCGTGACTAGGAAAGACCACTTTCCTTTGCCTTTTATCGATCAAATTCTAGAACGGCTAGCGGGACAAAGTTTCTTTTGTTTCTTAGATGGATATTCAGGATACAATCAAGTCCCAGTATTTCCTGCAGATCAAGAAAAGACCACCTTCACTTGTCCCTTTGGAACATTTGCCTTTAGACGCATGCCATTTGGTCTTTGTAATGCACCAGCCACGTTTCAACGATGTATGATGGCCATATTTTCTGATATGATTGGTCAATTTTTGGAAGTATTTATGGATGATTTTTTAGTTTTGGTGCATCATTTGATAGCTGCCTGAGAACTTGACTAAGGTACTGAAACGATGTATGGAAATGAATTTAGTCCTAAGTTGGGAGAAGAGCCATTTTATGGTTCGTGAGGGAATTGTGCTTGGACACATTGTTTCAGAGAGAGGTATTGAGGTTGATAAAGCCAAGGTTGAATTGATCTCAAATCTACCACCCCCAACCTCAGTTAAACAAGTACGATCTTTCCTTGGTCATGCTGGTTTTTATAGACGTTCATCAAAGATTTCAGTAAAATTTCTCGACCATTGTGTAATTTGTTGACCAAGGATAGTTCTTTTAATTTTGATAAAGATTGTCTAACAGCCTATAACATCCTTCGAACTGCTTTGACCACTGCACCAATTATCAAGCCCCCAGATTGGACCATACCTTTCAAATCATGTGTGATGCTTCTGATTATGCTGTAGGGGCAGTTCTAGGACAGAAACTCAATCGAGAACCCCATGTAATTTATTATGCTAGCAAAACTCTTTCAGATGCACAAATGAACTATACTACCACTGAAAAAGAATTACTAGCAGTTGTGTTTGCCCTAGAAAAGTTTAGATCATATCTGTTAGGGTCTAAAGTTTTAGTTTATTCAGATCATGCAGCGTTGAGGCATCTTATATCAAAAAAGGATACAAAACCCAGACTAATTAGATGGATCCTACTACTACAAGAATTTGATCTAGAAATCTTAGATAAGAAGGGTTCTGAAAATATGGTAGCAGATCATATCTCTAGGATCTCAGTGGAATACAATAAAGAAATAATCAGAGATAGTTCCCTGATGAGCAATTGTTTTCAATTTCCCATAGCAGTCTTCCCTGGTTTGCCCACATTGTGAATTATTTGGCAACAGGAAAAGTACCTTCCCACTGGACAAAACAAGAAAAAGATAGATTTTTCTCACAAATCAAATATTACTTTTGGGAAGACCCTGAATTATTTAAGTACTGTTCAGATCAGGTGATTAGGCGATGTGTTCCCGAAAGTGAATTCAAAAGTATACTTAACTTTTGTCATTCTCTTGCCTGTGGAGGACATTTTAGTGGAAAGAAAACTGCAGCAAAGGTACTACAAAGTGGGTTTTATTGGCCAACTCTTTTTAAAGATGCACATGAATTTAGCCGTAATTGTCTCCAATGTCAACAAACAGGAAATATATCTCGAAAAGACATGATGCCCCTAAACCCTATCTTGGTTGTAGAAATTTTTGATGTATGGGGTATTGATTTTATGGGCCCATTTCCTTCCTCTTTTGGATTTGAATACATTCTAGTGGCAGTTGATTATGTGTCAAAATGGATTGAAGCCATGGCAACTCGAACCAATGACCATAAAGTTGTAATCAAGTTTATTCAGCATAATATCCTTAGTCGTTTTGGATGCCCAAGGGCTATAATTAGTGATGGGGGTACACATTTCACGAATAGACACTTTGAAGGATTAATGAACAAATATGGAATTACTCATAAGGTAGCTACACCTTATCATCCCCAAACTAGTGGCCAAGTTGAAATATCAAATAGAGAAATTAAAAATATCCTTGAGAAAACGGTGAGACCTGATAGGAAAGATTGGTCAGAACGTTTGGATGATGCATTATGGGCTTATCGTACTGCATTTAAAACTCCCATAGGAATGTCTCCTTACAGGCTCGTATTTGGAAAAGCCTGTCATTTACCTGTAGAATTAGAACACCGTGCATTTTGGGCTATCAAGCAATTTAATTATGATATGAAAAATGCAGGTGTCAATAGAAAACTCCAATTGAATGAGTTAGAAGAGCTACGAAATGAGGCATATGAGAGCTCAAAAATTTATAAAGAACGAACCAAGGCATATCATGACAAATTTATTAGTAGAAAAACTTTTGAACCAAATCAAAAAGTATGGCTTTACAATTCAAGATTACACCTTTTCCCTGAAAACTTCGTTCACGATGGAATGGACCTTTTATAGTAACTCAAGTATTTCCCCATGGAGCTGTAGAGCTTAAAGACCCCAAGCAAGGAAATACATTCAAAGTAAATGGCCAACGTTTGAAACCATATATAGAAGAAATTAATGATGGAGAAGTTGTTGAATCAATTGATCTTGTGAACCCAACATATCATAATAAGTAGCACAGTCTGGCTGAAGACTTTAAACTTAGCGCTCTTGGGAGGCAACCCAGTTTATTAGTTATTTTTAACTTTCTGTTCTTTTAGTATGACCAGAGAAGAGCAACAGAAGCAGATTGAAAGAAGATGGCAACAATGAAACTTCCAACCTTCAAATACTCTACCAGGTAGTATCTTTCCTTGAAATTAATTTTTCTTCCATTAGGGACAATGAAAATTAAGTTGGGGGGAGGAAAAAGAATAAATCCTCGAGTAAAACTATAATCAGATGTGTGTACCAAATTCTGTCTCGATTTGAAGTTAATCAAGCAGTCTATGAATGATTAATGGTTAGATTATTTTTGAGAATACTGAGGAATAAATTATTAAGAAAACCTAATAAAAGGTAGGGTTTAGCCCAGAAAAATTTTTAGAATAATTTCAGACCCTCCTGACCACTGATCTTAATAGTACAATCTACTTAATAAGGGTATGGGTGAAAATGTTATTCAAAAAAAAAAAAAAAAAAGAAAAAAAAATTCTCTCTTAAAGTTAATAAATTAGGTTCTTAGCATTTTTCACTGAGTAACCGGGCCCCGTCACCTAAGAAAGTGATGTTGTTCGCGTAAAAAGGTGGGAATGTAAAAGAACCTAAAAGAGTCAGTCCTACCTAAAGCCTTTTTAACTCGAGTAAGTAAGTCCGAGGGGTGTTTTACACCTAATGCCCTAAAACCAATTGGTTTGGGAGCCATTGGCCTAAAGCTCGCTACAAGGGTTAATTAGAAAGCAAGGGGTTAGGACATTGCACTGACTTTACACAAGGGAACTAAATTACAAAAGACATTACACCCAACCCAAATTAAGTTAGAAGACTTAATCAGAGAAGTGAAAGTTGGTGAAGGAAGACTTCTATAAATTCTTATGGACTACACTTTATCACTAATTGGGTAAACTTAATAATCCAATGAAGTACCTCCCTTATGATCTAACCAGAATTTTTTTTTAAAAAAAGAACTGTAAGATAACTATCAATTCTTGGACTAGCTTGGTACATATTTCTAAATTTCTTATTTGCTCGAGACGAGTAAGATTCAAGTTGGGGGGAGTGATAAACGCAAAAATAATTATCATTAAATATTTTTAATAATTTAACGTACCTATTATTATTTAATATTTTAATATTTTATATAATATTTTAGTAAAAATCTTATCAACTTAAAAAGCTCGATTTTAGGAATTTAATGACGCAAACGACACTCAAATCGGATTTAAGATGAGCCCAAAATTTTCATTGATTTATCTGTTTTAGCATGGATTTTAAAGTGAAGCCGGCAAACCAAGTGCCAACTTTATCATCTTCTCAGCAGATTTCTGTTTTCTCTCAGCCGATTCTTCTCTGATTCAAATTCCAACCATTTCCTTTACCAATTAAGGAATAAATTGGATAGGAAGTTATCAAATTGAATGAATTACATTCATCTTGAACGAATTTGGATTTTATTCATGATTTATTCAGGATTTTCTCCGCGCCGTTCGTTGCTTCCGCGTCCTCTGTTTTGGCAATGCCACATCTTCACCGCGTCCGGGATTCTACAAATAGCAGCAGAGGGAGGAGGGAAGTTCGTCCAGCGTGCTGCATCCGGAAGAATTGGAGGGAGGGCGGTGTTCATCCGTGGTTCGTGGAGGCTTTGTTTGAAGCAGGAGACGATCGTGCCGTGAGAAGAAGACTCTGTTCCAGCCAGCCGTGAGAGGAAGTCTCTGTTCCAGCCGTGATCTGCATCCATTCCAAGCCGTGAGGGAGAGATCTGTTCCGTTTCTTCCTGAAGACTCTGTTCCGTCCGTGCTCAGAAGGCGTTCATGTTCTTCCTCTGTTCCAGACGTTGTTCCATGGCTTTGGAGGAGTTCCACTGCCCTGTTTCCAACATCCGTGGAGGCTACTGTTCCCAAGAGACTCTGTTTACAAAGTCTCTGTCCATCCGTGGAGGCTGATCTGTTGCGATTCGGGAGGCGCATGCAGAGGAGGAACAAAGACTTCATCCCATCTTTGGTTTGGCGTAGAGAGAATTTATTGCTTTCTTATTGCCTTCTTAATGTCATGACTTTTTAGTTTATATGAAATAAAGTTTCTATTCATATTTAGATTTTATTAAATTATATTTAAGTGAAAATAATTTAGACTGATCTATTCTTAAAAGGGATGGGCCGTGATCTACCGGTACGGACCGTGCTCTTATAAGATAGACCATATCTTGATTATTTTGTACCACTAATTATTTATTTAGTTAAATTTATAAATTTATTTCAAAATAATCACTAGAGTTCCTATGGAATCGATCCATTACTCTCGCTATTCTAATAGTGAAATTAAGGTATTTTAATCGTTGCGCTACGACACGCATCAATGATCCTCTCAACTTTCTTCAAGCCATACAAGGTTCCAATTCAGAAAAGTGGATTGAAGCAATGACAGAAGAGTATAAGTCTATGCAAGACAATAAAGTTTGGGAACTTATCCCATTACCAGAAGGTGTGAAACCCATTGGTTGCAAATGGATTTTTAAGACCAAACAGGATTCAAAGGGTAATGTGGAAAGGTATAAAGCTAGTCTTGTGGCTAAAGGCTATACTCAAAAGGAAGGGATTGACTTTAAAGAGACCTTCTCTCCAGTTTTATCGAATGACTCTTTTAGGATAATCATGGCTCTTGTTGCACAGTATGATATGGAACTCCATCAAATGGATGTCAAAATGACATTTCTCAATGGAGACATTGATGAGACAATTTATATGGTGCAACCAGAAAACTTTGTGTCAGGAGACTCAAAGAAAATGGTTTGCAAATTGACAAAATCCATTTATTAGTTAAAGCAAGCTTCTCGTCAATGGTACCACAAATTTCATCAAGTAATTCTCTCATTTAATTTTGAAGTGAATGCAGTTGATGATTATGTGTATCACAAGTTCAGTGGGAGTAAATACATTTTTCTGGTTCTGTATGTGGATGACATTTTGCTTGCCACAAATGATATAGGCATGTTGCACGGAACCAAGAGATTTCTATCAAGTAATTTTCAAATAAAAGATCTTGGTGATGCCTCCTTTGTATTGGAATCCAGATACATCGAGATCGTTCTCAGGGTATCCTTGGATTATCACAAAGGAGTTATATCGATAAAGTACTTAAGAGATTTGGCATGTAAAATTGCAAACCAGGTGATACCCCTGTCGCTAAAGGAGATAAATTCAGTATTAATCAGTGCCCAAAAGGAAACCTTGAAGTTGAAGAGATGCAGAATATTCCTTATGCTTCGGTTGTAGAGAGTCTAATGTATGCTCAAGTTTGTATGCGTCCGGATATTGCATACATTATTGGAGTGTTAGGCAGATATTTAAGCAACCCAGGTATGGATCACTTAAAAGCAGCCAAAAGGGTTATGAGATATCTAAAAGGAACAAAAGATTACATGCTCACATATAGGAGATCAAATCATTTGAGATCATTGGGTGTTCTGACTCCAACTTTGCGGGATGCCAAGATAGTAAAAGATCCACTTCGGGCTATGTATATCTGTTAGATGGTGGGGCTATTTCTTGAAGAAGTGCAAAACAGACACTCATAGCTTCTTTTACCATGGCAGCATAATTTATAGCATGTTATGAAGCATCCAATCATGGGATATGGATAAAAAATTTTGTCACTGGGCTGCGCATATTGGAAGGAATTGAAAGACCGCTAAAGTTATTTTGTGACAGCAAGTCAGCCGTATTATATTCCAACAACAATAGGAGCTCGATCAAGTCAAAGCATATTGACATCAAGTTCCTGGTTGTAAAGAAAAGAGTACAGAGTGGTCAGATTTCTATAGAGCATATAGGGACAAACTCCATGGTTGCAGATCCCCTTACAAAGGGTGTGCCGCCCAAGGTCTTTCATGAGCATACTGCTCACATGGGCGTTATAGAGCATGACAATGCTTAGATTCAGTGGGAGTTTGTATTGCTTCTATTTTATACTTTATGTTTGGTTTGTACACACTTATGTGTTTGGATATTTTCTGATCAGAAATAAAGTTTTCATTCAGTTCAGTACACTATGTACAATTATGTTAAAGTTTTGATCTCACTCAAGTTTAAGAAGGACTAGTTGGAAATAGGCATGTTAAGATCACATTATATAATTTCCATGCTACACATCTACATCATGATCTATGTCATTCAATTGTATCAACATACGTGACCATTGATGGGTGAGTTATGATAGATATAACAAAGGCCGCTTTGATCTATGTTGGTATGGTTGATGAACCGGATTGGTTATAGATACATTTCAATAATGACAGTAAAATTGAGCTCATTTAGTTATTTTTGCAACATAATATAAGGTTACACATATAGCCCAGTGGGAGATTGTTGGATTTTTTAATCCAACATTGGGCTTATATGTGAAATAATTATGTGTTGCGGACTATCAAATAAGGTTAAGCCCAATTAAAGTGATCGGTTAAGGTTTCAGTAATTGGGCTTTAATGTATCTGATTAGGTGTGACCTTTAATGTGTAGAGACCTAAGGGGTTATTTCTATTTTTATGATGGGCTAAAATAGAAATACCAAAAGATAATGATGAAATTATTATATATCGGTTATGGTCCCTAGATCGCACGTACGACCTTCTTCTTTGAATCCCACCATTAGAAAGAATAGCCTTGAGAAAATTCTAAAGGGCTCTCTGAGAATATGTGTTGATGTGGAAGGTCAACTGCAGGGCTCTGGAGAGCAATCAAGCAATATAGATTCAGGTACGCTTCCGTTTATCAATTATGGATTCTTGATGATTAAACATGATGATTCTTGGGCTTCATGGTGATGGTCTTTACCAAAAGGATCGAATCTAATTCCAACATATAGTGCGCATATTTCTGCACGTGATATAGAATTTTTTTTTTTCTAATTCTATAAGCTTTCTTACCATATGCATCATCATGTAAAGCCCGTACTAACTCGTCTTGTATAAATAATTATTAATTATTAATTCATTATAACAGCTGCAAATCAATTTATTTTATTTTTCTCTGTATTAAATTTTTATATTGAATTAGTAGCACCTTCTCCAATCAAACAAATCAAGTTCTTTGACAGTGCTTTTATTTTTTGTTACTGTTTTGCTAAATAACCAAAAAAAAAATGCCAAAATGATATTGATAAAACTATTATATTTTTATACATCATTTTTAAGATCTTTAAAGATTTTAAAGATGTAAATTATTTTTTAGTAGTAAATTAAAATAGAAGCAAGGAATAATAGATGAAATTTTGTGCAAATATTGTCTATCACGTAAGTACTCATTAATCATAAAATTAATTTATAAAAAGATAAAATGATAAAACAACAACAACATTTCATAATTACCAATATTACCCATTGAAGTAAGCATAAATATATATAAAAATAAATTTAATAAATTATTTTTATTTATTAAAATAAATAAAAAATTTAATTACATAATTTACTTTTAAATTTAACCCATTTGAGAGGTTTGGAAATTACATAGTCTTCGTGTGTGAGAATAGGCATGGGACTAATACGAAAATTTTATTTGTACCGCTCAAATTGCTGAGTACATCTTGTTTAATTTTTTTAAAAAAATTTAAATTATCTTGAGTACCATGTCTCTTCCCTTCCACCCTTTCTTTCAAGCACCCGTGCCTCCCCCTTCTCCTTCCTCCTTTCTGGTACCATCCCTATGCCTTCCTTGGTCCTATCTCCTTTCCTCTTCTTCTCAGCACCGCCCTTCACCCATCCACTTCCCTCGGCTTCGGTCTCCTTCTCACTCTCCGATCCCGACGCCCCTTTCGGCATCGTCTCCTTCCCTCCTTAGCACTGTGAGTGGAAAGGAGACCGAGGCCAAAGGAAGATGAGGGACGATGCCAGAAAAGAGAGGAAAGGGGGGCGTCGTGTTAGCGTTTTTTTTATGTGGCCCACATGGATATATGATTGATTTATCATTTATTTATTCTAAATGATAATTATGATATCTGATTTTATCAGATATTTAAATTTAAGCGATAATGATGGTTTAATAAAGCTAATTTTCTATTGGTTCATGGAAAGTTGTTATCTGATAACCTCTCTTTGATGGAAAGAGAAATTATCGTATTTCAGATTGATTCTCTCTCTCTATATATAGAGAATTAGGAAAGAGGGAGAAACTCAATATGTCATTAACCTATACACAGCCTCTCGTTCCTCGTTAACAAATAACAAATATCAATGGATCAAGATAAGCATTCTTGGTTTATGTTTTCATGTAAAAATCATTTATTCTAAGATCTTAGCCATTATGTTTATTAAGAAAATCCTTTAATGGATCTTACATGTGGTATCATAGCCTTGATTGAAGAATTTATGATTTTTCATTATGAATCTATCTTTGACGGTTCTAATATATATATATATATATATATATATATATATATATATATATATATAGTTATTATAATCAAGATGATTAGAATAGCATAATGTTAAAGGTGATTATTGTATGACTCTTTGGTTTAAGGTTTGGATCGTTGTCTTTTCTCTATTTTTTTTATCACTTTTGATCTTATGAAGAATAAAGAACGTACAAAATAAAGAAACCCGTTCTTCCACGTGGTGGAATTAAAGAACCAAAAGGCCCATTTCATAAAGCCGTCTCCTCTTCTCCTCTTCCACTTAAGCCTCAAGAGCCTTGTTTAAAGAAACCGCAAGAAAAAAAAGGGGGAGGCTTTCCCCTTTCCTTTGGAAATCTTCCTCTTTTGTCACACGCGGAAATTATGAATACATGAAGCGAGAGAGGGACGTGGCCTCCTTGCCTCTCAAGAATATGGGTCTTGCAACGTACGAAGTGTAGGAGTGGGATTCGGTGAGATAAAGGATTAAAATAAAAGAAAGAAGTGGGATTCCACGGACATACGTGAATCTTCATAAAGAGTCTTCACATATTCTTTCCACATAAGCTTTTTACGTTACCATAGCATGAAAGAAAAATAAAATAAAATAGAGATTGCAAACCTATAACTAACAAGTTTGAAAGAAACATGTTACCACTCCACTAATGTAATCTTAACGATAAATAATGAAAGTTTGGAATTTTTTTTTTCGCAAGAAATTTCATTATAAATTATATGGATACACTTAAGTCTTTTGTATTCACGCATGATATCATCATTAATTAATTTTGATGTCTATATTATATAATTTGTTAGTCACCAAAGTGGCCAAATTTGAAAGTTTATAGATATCAAATTTAATTAAATAATTTAATTACTCATAATTATGTAATGCTTATAAATGAATGACATAATTGCTTAATTGTTATGAGTATATTAAAGTTCATTGATTATAAATTTAAGGGTCGTCCAAAGGTTGACTAGTCATTTTATAATCTATGGACATGATGTGGTCAATTAATAAACTTGGTTAGGTATGTTTAGCATATCCAAAGATAGCAAACATATCTAATTTAAGTAAGCATCAATTATGTTTACTGTTGTATATTATTGTATCACCCAAAGGAGAACTTCAATATGCACTTATTGTTTACTTGATAGAGTCTGAATATTTATTTAAATATATCTCAAAGCATTAACATGTGAGTATATTTTATTTATTCTTGTTTCTCTTCATTCGCAAGCTATGTCTGTTCAAACATTCAATGGGCTTAATTTCTTTGAATGGCGCGAACAAGTTCAGTTTCATCTTGGTGTTCTGGATCTTGATTTGGCACTCATAAATGAGAAACCCACTGCTCTTACTGGCTCTAGTAGTGCTGAACAGAGGTCTTTCCATAAGACTTAGGAAAGATCAAACAGACTTAGCTTGATGTTCATGCAAATGACTGTAGCAAACAATATCAAGTCCATAATTCTTGCTACTGAAAGTGCTGAGAAATTTATGAAGTTTGTGGAAGCACGTTCCTAATCTGACTTTACTGATAAGTCACTTCACTACAAGAAAATACTAAAATAGCGACGTAAATTTAGCGACGCATTCTTGCGTCGCTAAATTGCGACCAAATTGCGATGCCTCCACGATAAAAAAAATTACGACTCAATTAGCGACGCATTAGCGACTCAATAAACCAGATAATCAAAAAAAATTAATTTTTAATTTAGCGATGCAAATAATGCGTCACAATATTTTTAAAATTAAATTTTATAAAATAAATTATGAAATAAAAATATTGCGACACAACCAGTGCGTCGTAAGGTTTTCCAAAAAATTAATTATGTTAAATAACAACGCAATAAACCAAAAAAATATAAAAAATAATTTTTAATTTAGCACGCAAGTATTGCATCGCAATTATTTTAAATTAAATTAATTTTTATAAAATATAATTATGAAATAAAAATATTACGATGCAATTCAGTGTGTCGTAATCTTTTTAAAAAATTGATTATGTTAAATAGCGACGCAATAAAATAAAAAATTAATAAAAATAATTTTTATTAGCGATGCAAGTATTACGTCGCAATATTTTTTAAAAATAAATTTTTAATTTGAAATTAAAAGTAATTATGAAATAAAAATATTGCGACACAATTAATTGCATCGCATATTTTAAAAAAATTAATTATGTTAAGTAGCGACGCATTAACGATGCAATAAATCAAAAAATTAAAAAATTAATTTTTAATTTAGCGATGCAAATAATGCGTCGCAATATTTTTTTTTAAAAAAATAAATTTTATAAAATAATTAAAATATAAAAAATTAAAATAAAACATTGCGACACAATGAAATGCGTCGCAATTATTTAAAAAAAATTAATTTTGGTACATGCGTTGGATCGGTCGTCGCCGATCGGGATCACGGCTTGGATCGATCGCACCGTCGGATCGTCGCCGATCGGATCGATCGCGACAGTCCGAGATCGATGGTCACCGATCGGAATCACGGCTTGGATCGATCGCATCGTCGAATCATCGCCGATCGGACCAATCGCAACGGTCCGAGATCGGTCGTCGTCGATCGGGATCATGGCTTGGATCGATCACAACCGTCGGATCATAGCCGATCGGATCGATCACAACGGTCCGAGATCAATCATCGCCGATCGGGATCACGGCTTGGATCGATTGCAACCGTCGGATCGTTACCGATCGGAGCGATCGCAATGGCCCGAGATCGATCATCGTCGATCGGGATTAGGGCTTAGATCGATTGCAACCGTCGGATCGTCTCCAATCGAACCGATCGCAACGGTCCGAGATCGATCGTCGCCGATCGGTATCATGACTTGGATCTATCGCAATCGTCAGATCATTGCCGATCGGGTTCACGGCTTGGATCGATTGCAACCGTCGGATCATCGCCGATCGGACCGATCGCAACGGTTTGAGATCGGTCGTCGACGATCAGGATCAGGGCTTGGATCTATCGCAATCGTCGGATCGTCGTCGATCGGATCAATCGCGACGGTCCGAGATCGATCATCGCCGATCGAGATCACGGCTTGATTGATCGCAACCGTCGGATCGTCGCCGATCGGATCGATCGCAACGGTCGAAGATCGGTCGTCGTCGATCGGATCTGGGCTTCGATCAATCGCAACCGTCGAATCGTCGCCGATCGGATCAATCGCAACGGTCCGAGATCGATCGTCACCGATCGGGATCATGGCTTGGATCGATCGCAACCGTCGGATCGTTGCCGATCAAAGTAATCGCACGCTCGAGATCAATCATCGTCGATCAGGATTAGGGCTTGGATCGATCACAACTGTCGGATCATGATCGAACAGATCGCAATGGCATGAGATCGGTCGTCGCCGATCGGGATCAGTGCTTGGATCGATCGCAACCATGGATCGTCGCCGATCGGATCGATCGCACGGTCCGAGATCGATCGTTGCCGATCGGGATCATAGCTTGGATCGATCGAAACTGTCAGATCACGCCGATCGGCCCGATCACAACGCCTGAGATCGGTCGTCGCTGATCGGGATTAGTGCTTGGATCAATCGCAACCGTTGGATCGTCGCTGATCGGATGGATCGCAATGGTCCGAGATCGATCGTCGCCGATCGGGATCACGTCTTGGATCGATTGCAACCGTGGATCGTCGCGATCGGATCGATCGCAACGGTTCGAGATCGATCGTAGCCGATCGGGATTACGGCTTGGATCGATCGCAATCGTCGGATAGTCACCGATCAATCAATCGCAACGGTCCAAGATCGATTGATGCCAATCGGGATCAGGGCTTGGATGCCAATCGGAATCAGGGCTTGGATCGATCGCAACCGTCGGGTCGTCGCCATCAATCGATCGCAACGATCCGAGATCGATCATCATCGATCGAATCAGGGCTTGGATCGATCGCAACCGTCGAATCATCGCCGATCGGATCGATCGCAATGGTCCGAGATCGATGTCGCCGATCGGGATCAGTCTTGGATCTATCGCACCGTTGGATCGTTGCCGATAAATCGATCGCGACGGTCCGAGATCGATCGTCGCTGATTGTGATCATGGCTTGGATCGATCGCAACCGTCGGATCATCGCTGATTGGATCGATCGCAACGGTCCGAGATCGATCGTCGCCGATCAGGATCAGGGCTTGGATCGATCTCAACGTCGGATCATGGTTGAGATCAGTCATCGCCGATCGGGATCAGGGCTTGGATCGATCGCAACCGTCATATCGTCGCCGATTGGATCGATCGCAACGGCACGAGATCGATCATCGCCGATCGGGATTGTGCTTGGATCGATCGCAACCGCTGGATCATCACCGATCGGACCGTCGGATCGATTGCGACGGTCGGAGATCGATCGTGTCGATCGGGATCACTGCTTGCATCGATCACAACCGTCGGATCACGGTTGAGATCGATCGCCGATCGGGATCAGGGCTTGGATCGATCGCAACCATCGGATCGATCGCACGGTCCGAGACGATCGACGTCGATCGGGATCAGGGCTTGGATCGATCGCAACCATCGTGTCTCACCGATCAGATCGATCGCAACTCCGAGATCGATCGTCGTTGATCGGGATCAGGGCTTTGATCAATCGCAACCATCGAATCGTCGCCGACGGATCAATCGCAACGGTCGAGTCGATCGTCGCCGATCGGGATCATGTCTTGGATCTATCGCAACCGTCGGATCGTTGCCGATCAGATCAATCGTGATGGTTCGAGATCGATCGTCACTGATCGGGATCATGCTTGGATTGATCGCAACCGTTGGATCGTCGCCGATTGGATCGATCGCGACAGTCCGAGATCAATCGTCGTCGATCGGGATCACGGCTTGGATCGATCCCAATAGTCGAATCACGGTTGAGATCGGTCGTTGCCGATCGGGATTAGGGCTTGGATCGATCGCAACCGTCGGATCGTCGCCGATCGGACCGATCGCAACGGCACTGATCGGTCGTCGCCGTCGGGATTAGTGCTTAGATCGATCGCAACCGTTGGATTGTCACCGATCGGACCGTCGGATCGATCGTGACGGTCGGAGATCGATCATCGCCGATCGGGACACGCTTCGATCGATCGCAACCGTCGGATCACGGTTGAGATCGGTCGTCGCCGATCGGGATCAGGGCTTGGATCGATCGCAACCATTGGATCGTCGCTGATCGGACCGATCACAATGGCACAAGATCGGTCGTCGCCAATTAGGATCAGTGCTTGGATCGATCGCAACCATCGGATTGTCACCGATCGTACCGTCAGATCGATCACGACGGTCGGAGATCGATCATCGCCGATCGGGATCAGGGCTTCGATCGATCGCAATGATTTTAAGAAAAAATAATTTTTATCAAATATAATTATCAAATAAAAATATTGCGATGCAAATCAGTGTGTCGCAAATATTTTTTTAAAAAAATAAATTATGTTAAATAGCGATGCATTAGTGACGCAATAAATGAAAAAATTTAAAAAAATAAATTTTAATTTTGCGACACATATTTTGTATCGCAATATTTTTTTAAAAAAATATTATAAAATAATTTAAAATAAAACATTGCGACGCAAACATATACGTCGCAATGATTTAAGAAAAAGTAATTTTTATCAAATAATTATCAAATAGAAATATTGCGACGTAAATCGGTGCGTCACAAATATTTAAAAAAATTAAATTATGTTAGATAGCGACGCATTAGCGACGCAATAAACCAAAAAAATAAAAAAGTAAATTTTAATTTCGTAACGCTGATTTGCGTCGCAATATTTTTTTAAAAAATAAATGTTATAAAAAATTAAAAAAAACATTGCGACGCAACCATATGCATCGCAATTATTTTAAGAAAAAATAATTTTTATCAAATATAACTACGAAATAAAAATATTACGACACAATCATTGCGTCGCAAAGTTTTAAAAAAGTAAATTACGTTATATAGCGATGCATTAGCGATGCAATAAATCAGAAAATTAAAAAAATAATTATTAACTTTGCGATGCATCTATTGCGTCGCAAATTTTGTAAAAAAAATAAATGTTATACAAAATTTAAAATAAACATTGCGACGCAACCATATGCATCGCAATTATTTTTAGAAAAAATAATTTTTATCAAATATAATTATCAAATAAAAAAATTGCGATGCATTTTTCCTGAAAATAAAAAAAAAATTTCCCGCCGGTCATTGCCGCCAAATTAATGACTCATTAGCGACGCAATTATTTGCATCGCTAAGTTTTCTAGAAAATAATAAAAAAGACATATTAGCGACATATTAGCGACACATAATTGCGTCATTAATTTATAATAAATTTTAAAAAAAATAGCAAGGGTTTAGCGACACAAAATTGCATCGCTAAACCCTAGATATATTCTGAGTCGCGCCCGGCCCCCCCCCAGCTCTTCTTCTTCCTCTTCTAACCCTAATCTGCGCCGTCCGTCCTCCGCCTCCCCCCGCCCTCTCCCCAAGTGTTAGGAGCCACTGTGGCAGCCCCCCCTCCCCCGGACGAGGTAAGCCCCCCGTTTCTATGAGGCCACGGCCACGGCGGCGGCCATGGACTTGTCTTAGGCCGTGGCCGGCGGTAGCCTGGCCATGGTGGCCAGGCCACCGTTAAGAAAAAAAAATTTAGGATGGGGGTTTTTCCCCACCCCTGAGCGCTGGCCTGAGGCGGCGTGGCCTGGCCACGGTGGCCAGGCCACCGGTTAAAAAAAAAAAATTGGGGGGGTTTTCCCCCACCCCTGAGGCGCTGGCCTGAGGCAGCAGCCGTGGCCGTCGGCTCAGGCGACGGCCGTGGCCATCGCCAGAGACGACGGCCACGGCCGCTGCCGTTGCCGGTGGCCTGGCCACGGTGGCCAGGCCATCGATTTTTTTTTAAAAAAATTGGGCTGGGGTTTTTCCCCCACCCCTAAGGCGTTGGCTGAGGCGGCGGGCCACGGCCGTCGCCGGAGACGATGGCCACGGCCGCTGTCGTGGCCGGCGGTGGCCTGGCCACGGTGGCCAGGCCACCGGTTAAAAAAATTTGGGTGGGGTTTTTCCCCTACCCCTGAGGCGCTGGTGGTGGTCTGTTAAAAAAAAAATTATTGGGTGGGGTTTTTCCCCAACCCCTGAGGCACCGGCCACGGCGGCGGCCGTGGCCACGGTGGCCAGGCCACCGTTTAAAAAAAAATTAAAATGGGGTGGAGTTTTTCACCCACCCCTGAGGCGCCGGCCATGTTGGCGTCGTGGCCGGCGGTGGCCTGGCCACGGTGGTCAGGCCGCCATTTAAAAAAAAATAGTAATTACATAATTATGGTTTTGCATTCATGTTTTAGACCATTAGATGTAGATTTGAATAAAATGTTCAGCTTATGCATCAAGTTGGAAAAATTGATGTTATTAATTTGAACAATCCATTTTTTGATCACTTAGTGCGATTAAAAGTATCTAAATCTTATAATTTTTTTTATGTATAAATGTTTAGAAATAGTAACATCATATTCAATGATTTAAATTATTAATGATCATCATTATTTAATTAAAAAAATATTATTATGTTTATGTTTCATATCCAATAACATGTTTTAGACTACTATTGTCATTCTTAGTTAAGGGTTAAAAAGACCTAATTCTATTATTAGGGTTTCTTTAAAGCTGTTTATGCAATAATATATGTGCATTTATAGTTATTTACAATCGTTATGACTTGATTATTTACATTCTTCTTCAAATTGAATGATCCATTAAATTATGTAATGCTAGAATGAAAGTCTTGTTATAGTTTTATTTTATTTTCAGCAATAATTTAGCAGGTTCAATTATGTTAAGTAGAGACTTTACAAACATTTATATTGGACATAATAATCTTAAGAAGTCAGTTATATATATAGAACACTATTCCTATATATGTATAATTGACAAAATTTATGAATAACAAGCATAAGTTCGATTGTCTTCGGATTTTCATATTATTAATCACAGCACTATAACCTTTAGACCCGTTTGAGAATTTGTAAGACTTAGTCTTGCAATTCTCAAATTATCCTGGTGGACAGTTTGAGAATATTTTTTGCGATATGTTAGTCTGCTATTAATCATCGTTGGTTGATATTGTGGTTTGTATTTGCTCATGCGTTCTAGTGTGGCATATATGCCACACATTTAGGAGAACATACGGGGAAATGCTGCTGAAATTTCAACGTAAACCATCGATGATAATTAATAGCAGAATAACATATCACAAAAAATATTCTTGAATGGGATAGGGCCTCGCCTTTTAGACATGGAGTGACGGTAGAATTAATTTAGGATACTTGATTGCTTGTGAAGTCCGATGATTGAACGACCGCATTGTGGCCCGGCCCGAACCCAACCCTAGCATTATGCCTGGCATGAACCTGTGCCTCGGTCCTTGCTAGCACATGGCAAGGATCGTAGCCGTGGCTCGGCCTTGCAGGGTAGGGACCTTAGTTGTGTAAAAGAAAATTTGTTTAGTTATATAATTTAAGTAGTTGTTATTTACCTTAGTTGAGTAAAAGAAATAATTTAGTTATATATGTACTAATGCTAATATAGTTTTATATTGTGGCTTCCTTTAATGGTATACCAGAAACTGTATAAGTCGGTCAAAAATGAGCGGGGCTCGCTCGTGGATGTATGCAAGGATAAAAGATGGCTTGCTTAATCCAGATTTTCTGAATGGATTGGAAGAATTTATCGCATTTGCATGTAGCCAACCTGAATGGATGGATGAGCCTAGGATTAGGTGCCCATGCAACTTCCATAGGTGTCAGAATAAAGCCCACAAAGATATTGAAACTGTTAAGGTGTATTTGTGTAAAAAAGGGTTTGTTCCTGATTACAATTTGGTACTATCATGGTGAACAGGAGGAAATTCCGGTAGCTGTTACAAGCCAACAAGTATCAATTCCCGAAGATGAACCATTTGTGAATTTAAACACATATGAAGAAATGGTGATGAATGCATCGGGTAATGAATTCAATTAGAATACATTTATGGAAGAACCAAATCCAGATGCACAGCAATTTTATGATATGTTGCATGCTGCAAATCAAGAATTATATCCTGGTTATGAGGGTCATTCTCAGTTGTCTACGGCTGCTCGGTTGTTGAATATTAAGGAAGAACATCGATTATCAGAAAAGGCGTTTAATTCTATAGCTGGGTTTATCAAGGAAATTTTGCCAAATGATAATTTTGTAGCAGACAGTTTTTACTCAATGAAGAAGTTGTTGCGTGGCTTGGGCTCCCGGTTAATAAGCTCGATTGTTGCTTGAACAATTGTATGATATATTGGGGTGAAGACTCAGAGCTGAGATGGTGTAAGATTTATGGGCAATCGAGGTACAAAAACGGCGAAGGGGGAGCTAGTACAAGTAGAAGGAAAAGTGTTCCTTATAAGAGGATGCATTACTTTCCTCTTACTCCATGCCTGCAGAGATTATACAGATCTGAGGCTACGGCTGCTGATATGAGATGGCATACCGAACATGAATCCAAAGAGGATAAAATGCGGCATCCATCAGATTCAAAAGCTTGGAAGCATTTCAATGAAAATCATCCTGATTTCGCTGAAGATATAAGGAACGTGAGATTAGGTCTTTGTACCGATGGCTTCCAACCATGCCGAACATGAATCCAAAGAGGATGAAATGCGGCATCCATTAGATTCAAAAGCTTGGAAGCATTTCAATGAAAATCATTCTGATTTTACTGAAGATATAAAGAATGTGAGATTAGGTCTTTGTACCGATGGCTTCCAACCATTCGGTCAAGCGGGGCAACAGTATTCATGTTGGCCTGTGATACTGACTGTATATAACCTTCCTCCATGGAAGTGCATGAAAGATACTGCAATGTTTTTGACAGTTTTGGTTCTAGGACCATCAAATCCAAAGGAAAAGATTGATGTCTTCCTGCAACCGTTGGTGGCCGAATTGAAAATGTTGTGGGAAACAGGAGTTGTAGCCTACGACATTTCTATGAAACAGAATTTCATCATGAGAGCTGCTTTGATGTGGACAATAAGTGACTTCCCGGCATATGCAATGTTGTCTGGTTGGAGCACTGCTGGACGTCTGGTATGCCCTCATTGCATGTATGATTCGGATGCATTTATATTGTAGAAGAGTGGTAAGCAGTCATTGTTTGATAATCATAGGAAGTTGCCCCCAAATCATCCTTACAAGCGTAACTTGATCGCCTTCCGGAAGAATAAAGCAGTCACAAAATTCGCCGAACCGGTTAAGTCCGGCACAGATATATTTGATACTATAGAGCATTTGGGGTTGAGGTATGCTTGGGAACCGGATGCAGATAGAATAAATGGCCGTATATGTAAAGAACATAATTGGAAGAAGTAGAGCATATTTTGGGATTTGCCTTATTGGAGCACAAATCTCATCCAGCACAACTTGGATGTTATGCATATAGAGAAAAATTTCTTTGATAACATATTTAACACTGTGCTAAACATCCCGCGAAAAACCAAAGACACTGCAAAGTCAAGAGAAGAACTTAATCAGTATTGCAGAAGAGGTGATTTGAGGCGGAGTGCCGACGGGACCTATCCTAAAGCCTGTTACACTCTTGACAGAAATTCACGAGAAGTTTTATGTAACTGGCTTAGAGGGTTAAAATTTCCAGATGGTTATGCCTCAAATATCGGTAGGTGTGTGGACATGCATAAGCTCAAGTTGTTCGGCATGAAGAGTCACGACTGCTATTTTTATGCAACGGTTATTGCCTATAGCTTTTCGTGAGTTGCTTCTGCAACATGTTTGGAAGGCATTGACGGACTTAGCTTGTTCTTCAAGGAGTTATCTACCGCAGTCATTACTTCTGCATCCATGGAAAGGCTTGAGGAGGAAATTTCAATTATTTTATGCAAGCTGGAGCGAATATTTCCTCCCAGTTTTTTTGACTCAATGAAGCATTTACCGGTTCACTTGCCATACGAAGCGAGCATAGCTGGTCCCGTGCAGTATCACTAGATGTATCCTTTCGAGAGGTAAATATATACATCATTACGACATGTTGACATTTCAAATATTATTTCATTGCGAGAAAATTGGTTAATTTTTTGTCAACTTTACATATAGGTACCTTAAGAAGTTAAAAAATAATGTGCGTAATAAGGCAAGGGTTGAAGGTTCTATATGCAATGCACACTTGGTCAAAGAAGTTTCAGCTTTTTCCTCGCATTACTTTGAGGGTCACGTCCATACGAGAAGCCGAAATCTTGGTCGTAACGATGACGTATGTGTGGACGAAGGAGAACCTAATGACGGTAGAATATCAATTTTTAAAGGTATCGGCCGTTCATTTGGGGGGCAGAAGTCAAGAAATCTTAGCGACATGGAGTATAATGCAGCACATTATTACATCCTAATGAACTGTAGAGAAGTCGATCCATATATTGAGTAAGTGTATATTTCAATGCTTAATTGAAACTTCTAATTTAAATTACAATATACAATAATATTTAATTGCTAACATAAGTTTTAATCCTTATCATCCCATAAGGATGTATTGTGATAGACAACGACAGATGAATCCCGACATCAGTCAAGTTGCAATTGGGCAGAAGTTAGAAACAGAGTTTGCTTACTGGTTTTATGAATTTGTGAGTAGTATCACTCAATCAATTTCAATAATGGCTTTTATTTTTTCGAATTGGTTGTGAATAGCTTATTAATTTATAGGTAAACGGTCCATGATCCACAACCGATAATATTTTCATTAAATGTCTATCGCAATGGCCATTGAAGACCGTAACAACCTCTACTGGCTATTTTATTAATGGGTACAAATTTCAGATTGAACGATTAGCAGCTTCAAGAGGCATGCAGAACTGGGGCGTGTGTGTTAAAGGAGAAAGTGTTGAAGCAAATATGCAGGATTATTATGGAAAGTTAGTAGAAGTGGTTGAAGTTGAATATCCCGGTTGGCCTATGAAACGAACCGTATTGTTTCCTTGCGATTGGTTCGATCCGATAGTTCCTGTGGGCAAAAGGGTTCATAACGACTACAATTTGGTTGAAGTGAACCATCGACGAAGATTGCAGAAATATGAACCATTCATCCTTGCATCCCAAGCTCAACAAGTGTTTTACTGCGGATATCCAAGTTTGCGCAATGACAAGCGAGATTGGTGGGCTGTTTCTAAAATCGTCCCATGTTCGACAATCGTATTAGATGAGAGTTCATCAAGTCAATCAGCCGAGTGCCCTGCATTTCAAGAGGATGAGATGGAAATGCATGCAATTGAGGACGACACAAGGGCTCCTGAAACATCACTTAGAGATCCAAATGGTGATGTCCAAAAATTGCGGATGCAAATGTTCGGTTTCCTTCCGATGATAATGAAACTGAATCGCAGTCCGATACGGCATTGGATGTTGAACCATATTTCACGAAACAAATGACACCGATTAAACATAGAGGTTTTTTTAAATTCAACTTTATTTTATAAGTATTAAATTTTTACCTAGTCAATCATTAATCGTAATTTAATTGCATTAATCTTAGTATTTTCAGTATGACAGGCAGAGGTAGATCTACCGACGACATACGGAGTGAGCATGGACGTAGCCCTGCTGCATCAGATCACATGAGCTTTGGAGATGGAGAGTTTGGATCTCCATACATCGCACAGCCTTCGATCTCTCCACTAGT
Organism: Calamus simplicifolius; assembly: GCA_900491605.1. Classification (NCBI taxonomy): domain Eukaryota; kingdom Viridiplantae; phylum Streptophyta; class Magnoliopsida; order Arecales; family Arecaceae; genus Calamus; species Calamus simplicifolius. The sequence continues at coordinate 2,309,896 of UESW01003834.1, read as the reverse complement.
CGGCGGTGATCCTACATTGGTATTACCATCCAGCCAATTGGCACATACCTCCGAGAGTTCTTCCACCATCGGCCATACCGTACTTGACTGGATGCTCAGGGGCTGTAAGTATATACTAATTAAAAATATATGTTTATATTTTTAAGTCAATTACTTATAAACATGCATTTTTTTAGAAGATTTATTGAGCAGCATCATGTATCGAGCCACATCAGCTCCGTATTTTAGAGGCGTGCAGATCCCAGTGGCTACGATTGGTGCCACGTATCTGCAGCCATGAGGGAGTTTTATTTTTCTGAGTTTCAGGTAAACTTATTAAATACAATTTATCACTGATATAAAATTTCTTAATCTTAATAAATTCTGAAACTATCTGTTTATTTTAATGCAGAAAAAGTATACGTGGGACCCTGCCAGCCATGATGCCATTAGGGCAGCATGGGAGGCTCTTATGGGACGCCGATACTCCGACATGCTTCATCGTTGGAGGTCATCGGGTCACCGTCCTGCGCATGTGCCAGAGTGTATTTGGCATGAGTGGCAGCAGGCCTGACAGTCCGATGGCTGGCGCAGGAGGTCCGCATCAGCCAGCACGAACCACCGATCCGAGAGGGGCGGTCCTGGCATGGGTCTCTCCGCCACACTTCAGGCTCCATTTCGATTTAGAAGCATAGACGCCGTATGGTAAGAAAATAAATAATTTAATTACTAATTTAGTTATTAACAAATATTTGCATTAATATCAATTTTTTTATTGTTATAGTCTGAGCAGGAGGGCGGAGATCCTGGTGAGTTTCATCTATTCAGGGCGACACACACTAGGAGAGACGGTTCCTGGGTCAATACGCGATCACGGGAGGTTGCGGTAAGAAATTAGCTTTATGTAGTATCTGTTTAATTTCTAAAATTTTATTTAGAGAAATTTATTGATTCATTTATTGTTGATTTTATAATTCAAAGATACGAGTCGAGGAGCTTCGCTCCTAGGTCGACTCCACTGATGGGGAGACGCCCGTCGAACTCTCAGCAGAGGAGAGTCGACATGTGTTTTTGGAGGCTGTTGGTGCTCAGCCGCGAGACCGCAGGGTCTATGGTCTGGGCACTAGAGCTTCTGCATATTTTTCCCATCAGGCCTCCAGCTCGTGATATTCCTGCCGAGTGTTTAGACGACATTCGGAGATCTATTAAGGAGGAGGTTCGGCAGGATGTTCGTCAGGAGGTTCGGCAGGAGGTTCGGCAGGAGTTCGAGCACGAGTTCGAGCAGCGTATGTGAGGCCATCAGCATGAGCTTGCAGACATGCAAGATCATATGCGTTAGTTGCAGGATATGGTTAGCCGCATATCGCAGGGTTTCCAGCCTCCACATAATCGCGTGGATTCTTGATGTATTTTTTTACTTTTTATATTATGTACATGAAAACTTTAAAATTTAATATATTAATTATTTTTAGAAATTGAATGATTATTGTTTGGATCAATATGAGTGAAGAATGTTTCGATCAATATTTAAATGTAACGAAATTGTATTAACCGTTTTAATTTTTAATATTTTATTTTTTTTAAAAAAAATTAATTAGCGACGATTAGCGACTGAAATTACATCGCTAATATTTTTAAAATATTATTATTAAATATTATGATGCAATGACCTGGCGTCGCAATATTTTTAAAAAATTTAACTAGCGACATTAGCGACTGAAATTGCTTCGCTAATATATCTAAAATATATTATTATTAATATTGTGACATAACTAAATGCATCGTAATATTTAATAATAATAATTTAGAAATATTAGCGATGCAATTTAAGTCGCTAATGCGTCGCTAATTAAATTTTTTTTAAAAATAAATTAATTAATTAGCGACTCAATTGCGACAAAGTTTTTCGTTACAAATATTTTAAAAAATTATTTTAAAATTAGCGACGCATGTATGTTGCGTCATAATATATTGCGACGCATTTATTGTGTCACAGAGAGTCGCTGTTAAGCGACGTAATTGCGATAAATTAAGATTGCGATGACATTCGTAGCGACGCCGCAATTGCGTCGCTAATGCATCGCTATAGGGTGTTTAGCGATGCATTAGCGACGCATTTGGGCATCGCTATATTAAATTTTTTTGTAGTGCTTGCTGGGACATTGATGAGTACTTTAACCAATATTAAGTTTGATGGTTCTCGTACTATGCATGAGCATGTTGTTGAAATGACAAATATAGCAGCGAGACTAAAGACTATGGGATTGGAAGTGAATGAGAATTTTCTTATGCAATTCATTATCAATTCCTTGCCTCCTGAGTATGATCCATTTCACATGAGTTATAACATATGAAGGATAAGTGGAATGTGAATGAACTACAAAGTATGCTCATTCAAGAGGAAACAAGAATTAAGAAACATGGAAATCATTCTATTAATCTCATGGGTCAGCAAGGAGCTGGAAAGAAATCAAAGAAAGATAAGGAAAAAAAGAGCAAGCAACGACCACTAAAGATAAATGGGTCATCTGCTCAAATCCACAAGAAGGAACAAAAGGATGATAAGTGTCACTTTTGCAAAAGCATGGACACTATTAGAAAGATTGCCTGAAACGTAAGGCATGGTTCGAAAAGAAAGGTAAGCCTACGACTTTTGTATGTTTCGAATCAAACCTAACAGAAGTTCCTTATAATACTTGGTGGATTGATACTGATTGTACCACTCATGTTTCTAATACGATGCAGGGATTCCTTACGATCCAAACCATAAACTCAAATGAAAACTTTGTCTCAATGGAAAACAGACTCAAAGTTCCAGTTGAAGCTATTGGAACTTATCGTTTGATTCTAGACACTGGACATCATTTAGACCTTTTCCAAACACTTTATGTCCCTTCTATTTCTCGTAATTTAGTTTTTTTATCCAAACTTGACTCAGTTGGATATTCTTTTAAATTTGGAAATGGATGTTTCGGTTTATTTAAACACAATCATCTTATTGATTCTGGTATTCTTTCTGATGGTTTGTACAAATTTAAGCTTGATAGTCTTTTTGCTGAGACATTGTTAACCTTGCATCATAATGTTGGTACTAAACATAGTTTAGTGAATGAACAATCAGCTTACTTGTGGCATAAATGTTTGGATCGTATATCCAAAGAAAGAATTGAGAGATTAGTAAAGAATGAAATCCTTCCTGATTTAGACTTTACTGATCTTGGGATTTGTGTGGATTGTATTAAAGGAAAACATACAAAACAGACAATCAAGAAAAGTGCCACAAGAAGTAAATAGCTCCTTGAAATTATACACACCGATATATGTGGGCCTTTTGATGTTCCATCCTTTGGTGGAGAAAAGTATTTTATCACCTTTATTGATGATTTTTTCATGTTATAGCTATGTATATTTGTTGCATGAAAAATCTCAATCGATAAATGCTCTATAAGTGTTTATCAACGAGGTTGAAAGACAACTAGATAGAAAAGTAAAATTGTTAGGTCTAACAGAGATGGTGAATATTATGGAAAGTATGATGAATCTGGACAATGCCCTGGTCCATTTGCCAAATTCCTTGAAAAGCATGGCATGTGTGCTCAATACACAATGCCTGGAATACCAGAACAAAATGGTATTGCAGAAAGGCGTAATCAAACTCTAATGGACATGGTTAGGAGTATGTTAAGTAATTCATCATTACCCTTATTATTGTGGATGCATGCTTTAAAGACCGCTATGTATTTGCTAAATAGGGTTCCTAGTAAGGCAGTTCCAAAGTCTCCTTCTGAATTGTGGACAGGAAGGAAACCCATTTTGAGACATTTACATGTTTGGGTTGCCCGGCGGAAGTAAGGATTTACAATCCACATGAAAAGAAGTTGGACTCAAGAACAACCAGTGGTTTCTTCATTGGTTATCCAGAAACCTAACCATAGTACAAGAATTGTTGAATCTAAAAATGCAAGGTTCATTGAGAATAATGAAATTAGTGGGAGTTTGGAACCACATAAAGTGAAAATCCAAGAAGTTAAGGTGCAAGTTTCTTCACCTACAACTTCTTCTTAAGTTGTTGTTCCTAGAGTTGTTGAACCTTTTAATAACTTTCAAGAACAACAAATTAATGATCAAACACCACAGAATGATGATATTACTAATGAACTTGTAATAAACGAACCCATTGAAGTAATATTAAGAAGGTCTCAACGACAAAGAAGAACTGCTATTTCTGATGATTATGTAGTTTATCTATAAGAATCAGATTTTGATTTGGGTATTAATAATAATCCAGTTTCTTTTTCACAAGCCATGCAAAGTGCTAATTCATCTAAATGGTTAGATGTCATGCAAGATGAGTTAAAATCAATGGATTACAATGCAGTCTGCGATTTTGTTGAATTGCCTGAAGGTTGTAAAAGAGTTGGTGTAAATGGGTCTTTAAGACCAAACGCGACTCAAATGGTAATATTGAACGTTGTAAAGCCAGACTTATTGCCAAAGGTTTTACTCAAAAATGTGGCATTGACTATACAGAGACCTTTTCTCCAGTCTCTAAGAAAGACTCATTTAGAATTATTATGGCACCGGTAGCTCATTATGATTTGGAGTTGCATCAAATGGATGTGAAAACCACCTTTCTAAATGGAAGTTTGAATGAAGAGGTTTATATGGACCAAACTGAAGGCTTTTTATTTGAAGGAAAGAAATACATGGTGTGTAAACTGAAGAAGTCAATATATGGACTTAAGTAAACTTTCTGACAATGATATCTTAAGTTCAATGATACCATTACATCCTTTGGATTTAAAGAAAATACCGTTAATCGGTGTATATATCTGAAGGTCAGTGGAAGCAAAATCATATTTTTGATTCTGTATGTTGATGATATCTTGCTAGCTACTAATGACCTTGGCCTTTTATATGAGACCAAGAATTTTTCTCTAAGAACTTTGAAATGAAAGATATGGGTGAGGCATCCTATGTGATTGGAATTGAAATATTTCGTGATAGATCACAAGGAATGTTAGGTTTGTCTCAGAAGGCATATATTAATAAAGTTCTTGAGAAATTCAACATAAACAAATGTTCTATAAGTGTTGTTCCAATTCAGAAGGGAGATAAATTCATTCTTATGCAATGTCTAAAGAATGAATTGGAACATAAACAAATGGAATAAATTCCTTATGTTTTTTATGCATAAAGGAATATTCAGACTCAGATTTTGCTAGATGTGTTGATACTAGAAAGTACATATTTTGCTATTTGTTCCTTTTAGCTGAAGGAGCGATCTTATGGAAAAGTACGAAGCAGTCTATCATTGCTGCATCTACTATGGAAGCTGAGTTTGTGGCATGCTTTGAGGCCACAATTTATAGTTTATGCTGCAAAATTTTATTTCAGGATTTAGGGTTGTTGACAGTATTGCCAAGCCGCTGAAAATTTATTGTGATAACTCTGCAGCAGTCTTCTTTTCTAAAAACGATAAGTATTCAAAAGGTGCTAAACATATGGAATTGAAATACTTTGCCGTTAAAGAAGAAGTTCAGAAACAAAGAGTGTCAATTGAACATATTAGCACCAATTTCATGATTGTAGATCCGCTGACTAAAAGGTTGCCGCCAAAGATATTTCATGAACATATCGAAAGAATGGACATTATTGAAAACATTAGTGATGTTATATTTAAAGCTTTAAGTTCCTTATGTATTTGACACTTTGAGTTCAATTAATTATTGTTTCTGAATCACTTATGAATCCTATTTACTTATGCTGGTATATATACATAAATGAATTATGAGAATATTAACATGATTTATCTTTGATAAAGACATTATTTTTAGACCTTATTGCAATTCCCATTATAGGTCATGTTAAGTATAGAACTAGTAATGTGATAATGGAAGGGAGTACGTCAAAAAATAGCATACAACCGCTATGATCCTTATTAGTTTTTTACTTAATTATGATTTCATGTTTGACCAATGTTATGAAGGGTTTTAGCTTTTGTTATGCGCATTATGATTGATTATTAAACTAGTATGTTTAATATCTCACATGGACCAAGTGGGAGAATGTTAGCGTTTCCTTTTATATGGCCCACGTGGATATATGATTGATTTATCATTTATTTATTCTAAATAATAATTATGATATCTGATTTTATCAATATTTAAATTTAAGTGATAATGATGGTTTAATAAAGCTAATTTCCTATTGGTTCATTTTTTTGGGAAGTTGTGGAAAGAAGGAGAAACTCAATCTATCGGTAACTGATACAGCCTCTCGTTCCTTGTTAACAAATAACAACCTTGTTAACAAATAACAAATATTAATGGATTAAAGTACGCATTCTTGTTTATGTTTTTATGTAAAAATTATTTATTCTAAATCTTGATAATTATGTTTATTAAAAAAAATTCTTTAATGGATGCTATACGTAGATGCTGATAAAAAAGAGGGAGTCATACGAAAGAGAAAAAAAAAGGAGATGGGAGCGGAAGGAGGGGTGAGGGGCCAAAGATGGGGAGAAAAGGCCGCCTGAAAAAGAAGGGCTAAGGGTAGTTCGAAATTTTTTTTTTTCGAAAAGATGTACGGAATAATTTGTGCTGTAAAAAAAAATTTTCGACCGACGGAAGAATATAAAATTTTATAAAATACAATTAATTATTTTATAAATATAAATATAAAGGTAACTTTTCCGTCACCTTTCCGTTCCGTAACCAGACTTTCCTCGCCTTATTATATATTCTATGCCATGGTAACAGATCCAGCAACATCCACGGTCCAAATCATTAAAAAGTTGACGTCATTTCACAGGCCAATCAAACTGCACGCATTTACTTCCCAGGCTCCCCAGCCTCGCGACCCATCCCTCCAGTCCCCCACTCTCAACCCCTCTCCATCGCAAGGGGGAGAGAGAAAGCAAAGCTGCCCCAGCCCCAACCTACGACCCATGTAAAATAACCGCAACCACCCATACGCGTCGGCCTCCCCAACACGTGCACAACGAGATAAAACTCCACGGCCCAATGACATTCCTGTAAATAACCTCAAACCAAAGTGGCAATCTTTGGATGCTCAAGAAAATATCTAGCGAGGGGGGGTTGGAATTCTCGAACCTTCACTAGGATTTGGTCCGAAGGACTCCGGGACCCAGAAGATATTTCTTTCCCCCGAGCCAACAAAGAAACCAGTAGAAAATAATCAGATTTCGAGAACTTCCGTGTTCCTTCTCCTCTTATAATAGGTCCAATTCCCAACCGCTCTTCTCCTGTCCCTCCTTGTGCGGACGTCTCCCTCCCTCCCTTCTCTACCTCTCTCACCGATCTCCGACCCTCCATGCGATAGATCTCCGGCGATGGACGCCGATGGAGCCGGATCCGACGGCTCCTGTTACTACTCTCTCCTCGGGATTCGGCGGAACTCTTCCTCGTCCGATATCCGCACCGCCTACCGCAAACAGCCCTGGCATACGCTCCCCCCACCCCTCTCTTTATTATATTCCAAAGTTTCAATTTTTAAAATATTTTTCCTAATTTTTGTTTTCTTTTAGAAATGGCATCCGGACCGATGGGCGAAGAACCCGACCGCGATGGGGGAAGCGAAGCGGCGGTTCCAGCGGATCCAGGAGGCCTACTCCGGTAAGTGCACCTTCCCGCCGTAGCCCACCGTGACGGTTTACGTTAACTGATTCCCGCCGACGGCCTTTTGGCGGCCGCGGTCTGGTGTTCCCGCAGTTCTCTCTGACAAGGGCAAGCGCGCCATGTACGACGCCGGCTTTTACGACCCCCTCGAAGACGACGACCAGGTCTGGTGTTCTCCGGTTGTGCTTAAAAATCTAATTTAGTTGTGCTTATGGCTCTTTAATAATAAGATTTTGTTGATTTATTTTGAATGATGAAACTGGACGGCCAGGATTTCACCGATTTCATGCAAGAGATGCTGGCGATGATGGATAGCGTGAAAACGGAGGTAAGCCGCCCTGCCCGCCGGAGCCATTCATCAATTATTATTATATATTAGCAATCGGGATATTCCGCATAGAGTTCTCTATGCGTGCTTGCGATCTCCTCCAACGCTGTTCCTGGAGACCAGATCTCGTCGCCGGACCGGGGGTTGGTGAGGGGGCCGTTTCCGTGCGGGCTCGATGTTAATTTCGCGCTTTTGTGCCGAAAATGCCCCTGGAGGGGTATGGTGGGAAGGAAATTTAAGCGTCGAGGCTGATTTATTGTCAATTTTTTTTGTGTTATTTTTGGTGGATACAATGGGAAGAAACCGGATAGCTTGGAGGATCTGCAGAAGATGCTGGCTGATATCGTTAACGGCGACGGCGGGACCCACCACGGCGACGCGCGCCGAGGGCCGTCCGATGCCTCCAACAGGACGCGTGGCGCGGCGCCGCGCCCCGCCATGCGGCGGTGATCGTTCCTTGGGTTCCGCGATTGACCTTGTGCACTTAAATGGAAAAAAATTATTAATGAAATTGCCGCTTTGGTTCATTTTAATTCAATTTGCTCTTTCTGGTCTTACTATGGCCGTGTGTTTTGATTGGACGATTCTGGGACGCCTGATTTCAGTCTCTCAAAATTGTAATCAGAATTCATTTTGTTGATGTTTGTACGTAGAATTATGATTTGATCTCTCTCTCTCTCTCGTCCGCATCCGGATGATTAGCAATCTGGAGGAAGAGAAGGGCTCGCGAATGGACCTCTCTTCATGGTGGGATCTGGTACATGCGGTGCAACGTTAACTCAAGTGGAACTTGTAGTCTTTCTGGTCCCATTTGGCAACTTGGGTTAAAAAGCCGTGGCTAGTGTTTGTCTGGTCCCGTTTTGCAACTTGGGATAAAAAAGTGGTGGCTATTAGAGGAACAAAAGGTTTGGTCGTAAATGAATGACTTTTTAGATAATAAATTGTATACAAAATAAAGTGCTAGAGCCGTCGGTAGTATAAGCCACAATCAAATGGATTATAAGCGTAAAGCTTGTTGTGTGGCATTCCGAAACTCGGTGGGATTAGAGTTAAAAAAATTATCATTGCATGCGTTGCTTTAATGGTTTTGTGGCTATTTTCTTTCTAATAGAAAGATATATATATATTAGGTGGTCTAAACGAATGGGGGAACCGAAGAGTTACATGAAAGATGGTGGCTGTCTCCAAAGTATACTGGTAACCTCTAGAAAGACCCTCCACGCAGGGGGTCGGATCGGTCCTGTGGATCAAGATATTAGTGCGTAAATTAAATGCCTCCAATTTGATGAATACGGCGGTGGGGATTTGACTGTATTCTTATAATTAAAAAATAATCTTCTTCTTTTGGAAAATGCGGCGTCTAGTCCGTGGCTTTATCCCTTGATCGCTAGGATAAATTGATGAGTTGAACGAAGTCAGTCTATCTCTAAGATTTTTGTTATAATTTATAATAGTGGAATGAACCACGTGTAAAGTCTGTGTTAGAGTTTGGATGGAAGTATCATGTGGCAGGTTATAATATAAATTGAAAGATTTGAATGAGCAAAAGATAATCCATCACGGGAGTTACGAAAAGAAAATTAAAGAAGATTGCTTTGCGTACTCTAATAACACATAGCCGTAATGGTTACCGAACCAAACATAGCGGCTTGGCTAATCACATAAATAACTTGGAAGGGCACGCAAGGTCGGATAACTATGAAGGTATGTTTATATTAAAAAAAGCCAGCAAAGGAAAACCTGTTGGCTTTACGACCTCCGAATCTTGCCAGTCCTGCCTCCAAGTTCAGCAATCTCCATCTCCGTGATGATTTTTTTTTTTTTTGGTTGAACTTTGACCACCATAACAGCAGCAAGCTGCCTTTTAATCAGATAAGGGAACGCAATATGCCATTCTTGCTCTCATGTAAATTCCACTCTCTGATATTTAGCATAAGACAAGCACCGAATAGTTTTTTTTTTTTTTATTTGAGTATAAGCATTGTAATAGTCCTCGCTTAAGGTCAAATTGATTAATAGGCTGAATAAACGAAAAGTCTTCTAGCCAATAAGAAGTGCATGTAAGTTATTAAATAATTCTCTATCATACGAGGAAAAGATAATAAAATTTTGGTATTATTAATGGCTTAAATGGTTTGGACATACATAACGTAAATCTAAAAATATACTTATGAAAAAGAGCTATCTAATATATATATATATATATACATACATACATATATATATATATATATATATATATATATATATATATATATATATATATATATA